>ML804624.1:35405-69193 GCA_009831015.1 Picea engelmannii | reverse complement strand
TTTTTCTCAACTTGGAGCACCGCTGACAGATCTTACCAAGCATCGGGCCTTCATATGGACCGAGAAATCACAGGAAGCCTTTGATCACATGAAGGAAGCCATGGGCACTTGTCCAGTGTTGGCACTACCAAACTTTACCTTGTCATTTGTACTAGAGTGTGTCGCATCCGGCGAAGGGATCGGTGCAGTTTTGATGCAGGGAGGACACCCCATTGTATTCGAAAGCCAGAAGCTCAGTCAGCCTGAGAGGTTGTACTCCAATTCTGACAAAGAAATGTTGGCAATCATGCATGCCTTGACCAAGTTCAGACAATATTTGGTGGGCAACAAATTCGTGATCAAGACCGATCACAACAGTTTGAAGTATTTCCTTGAGCAGAAGGACCTCAGTGAGCGCCAAGAGAAACGGGTGACGAAGGTACAGGCATTCGACTTTGACATAGAGTATGTCAAGGGGAAGAAGAACATTGTGGTCGATGCACTATCAAGGAGACCTGCGACATGTTCTTTGATGGAGATTTCAACAGATTGGAAATCCCACTTGTTAGTGGAATATTCCAAGAACAAGTTCAATTATGAGGTGATGGATGGGCAGATACAGGATGACCGGTATAGGGTCATTGACGATGTCATATTTTACAAGGATAGAGTCTTCTTGGTGCCAAATTCGGGGCTCAAGAAGAAGATCCTCACCGCAGTTCATGATTCACCTTTAGCAGGCCATCAGGGGTTTTTCAAAACCTATAGACAGATCAGAGAGAGGTTCTCATGGAAGGGCCTCAAACAGGACGTTATGAGACACGTCAGTGAGTGTGTGACTTGCCAGCAGAACAAGTCAAAGCATTCTCTTCCAACAAGGCTACTTCGGCCACTCCCCATTCCAAAGAAGAAATGGGAGAGTATATCTATGGACTTCATCACAGGTCTACCCAAGGTCCAGGGTAGGGACTGTATCTATATAGTGGTCGACAGATTGACCAAGTTTTCTCACTTCTATGCAATACCGACAGAGTACAACGCAGTTCACGTAGCCGATCTTTTCTTCAGGGAGGTCTTCAGACTTCATGGGTTGCCGAAGAACATCGTCAGTGACAGGGACAGTCGGTTCATAGGGACATTTTGGAGAGAGTTGTTTCGGTTGGTGGGGATAGAGTTGACACCCAGCACCAGCTATCACCCTCAGACAAATGCGCAGACCGAGATTGTCAACAAGTGGGTTGAAAGGTATTTGAGGAACTATGTAGGAGGACAGCAGAGAACGTGGGTAAAGTGGTAACATTTAGGAGAACATTGCTACGACACCACCTTCCACATGTCCATTGGAATGACACCCTTCCGAGCATTGTACAGATATGATGCTCCTACTTTGGTAGACTTGGTCTTCGAGGAGAGCAGAGCTCCCAAGACCAAGGATTGGATCATAGAGAGTCAAGAGATTCTCAAGTTGTTGAAAGAGAACCTGCAGATGGCGCAAAACCAACAGAAGATAAGTGCGGACAGGCACAGGGTAGAGCGCAGCTTTGAGGTTGGAGATTTGGTTTTCCTGAGACTCCAACCCTACAGACAATCATCTTTGAAGAAGAGTGGGGCCGAGAAGCTCAAACCCAAATTTTATGGTCCTTACAGGATCATGTGCCGAGTAGGCGAGGTTGCTTACAAGCTAGAGCTTCCAGAGGGGAGCAAGATTCATAACGTGTTCCACGTGTCTTGCCTCAAAAAGGCAGTGGGACAATTCATTAGCACATCAGAGAAGCTTCCCCCGTTGGATGAGGAGGGGCAGTTGGAGTTAGTTCCGGAGGAGGTTTTGGAGTTCCGGGAGCGGAAACTGAGGAGCAAGGTCATCAGAGAGAGTTTGATCAGATGGAGAGGGTTTCGAGAAGAGGATGTTACTTGGGAGAGCGAGCAGGTGTTGCAACACCCTGGACTGGTATTGCTTGAGGACAAGCAATTTTGGGAAGGGAGGACTGTAATGTCCCTTTCCAAATAGGAGCTCCAGAGAGGAGGCTTAATGGTCTAAACCGCCCCGTTAGACTATAGCCAAGGCCAGAAAGGGGTAAACAGGGTCACTAGAGGTCACTTCAGTCACCGATGTTATATTCGGAAAGTGACATTGAGCTAAAAAGGGTTAAAAGTGTTTTTAAGTCATTATGAGCTAAAAATAGAAGTCAACAGTGAATTAGGGTTTCATCAATGATTTAGGGTTTTGGAAGTCAACAGTGAATTAGGGTTTCAGCAATGATTTAGGGTTTTGGAAAACTATAAAGGAAGGGTCGGTGACCTAATTCATCATTATGCAGATTATGACTTGTCATTGAGGAGAAGAGGTGCATCTCAAGAGAGATATTTCAGTGGATTTCAGGAGGAAGACACCAGTTCGTTGATTTCGGTGTTGAGAGACACACCTTAGTCACCGAGAAGATCATTCAGGTCTTCCACCATTCTTCAACAGCAGTTACACAGTGTTCAGCAGCAAGGGCACATTCATCCAGAGTGAGGGCGCAGCTTCGGAGAGGGTTTTTAGCCTACTTATTCCATCCAGGGAGAATTCCGAGATTTCCCTATGACCCATTTGAGAGGAGGGCAAGGCGCATCTTTTGCCTGGTTCCTCATCAGATTCCGGCGAAGGAATCAACTGGGACGCATTTTCAGACTTGGACGTGCAACACTTTCGACGGGCAAATTTGGGTTTCCAAAGCGAGCATCAGACCATATTCAGGGAAACCCTTCGATCCATTTCCCAGTAGACCAAGGCGGTCGTTTTGAGACATATCTCGTCTGATTCCGACAATAGAATCACTACGACGCATTTTGCCAGAAGAAGAGGGGCGCATTCCCCCAAGGGTATCCATCTGGGTTCCAGATTCATCAACAGAGGGGTCCGACAGATACCAGTACTGAGGACTAGAGCAGGGCGCATCATTTGGGACAGTTTCCAGGCCATTCCGATAAGTTTAGCTCCCAGGGCGAACTTTCCGGACTTCCAGCAATTACTGTCAGAGTTGCCATAGTCCCAACGCATCCATTGATTCCGCAGTGCTCCCATATTCTGGGTATTATCTTTTAGTTGCTTATTTGTATTCCGGCTAAGATCCTTTGTCTGTTGATCTAGTCGAGTATTGTCAGTTTATTCAACTGCATTTGGCCATTTTGAAATCCACAGAGATATCATAATACAAACTTTGCAGTCCTTTGTCGCGTTTATTATTTGTATGATCATTTATATGTTGTAGACCATTGATCCTACACACACATTAACAGCGTTTCCTAGACTAGCCAAGTCAGGAACATTACAAATGCCCTATTCCAAAGATTTACAAACATTGATCTCATTGAGACCCCACAACTATTATATGTCTCGATCAAATGGTCGCCTCTACAACACACATGGATTGTTAGGTTTCATATAGGGCACTAGTGGGGTAAAGTAGGGGTGCCCTCTATCATCCACCTTATTCAAGATTTACATAGATGAGCTAGAGTCCTTTATAAACAAGCACATCTAGCTTGGTGATGGTTGTCTCCTCCTCCAAGTCTTAATTTCCATCCTACTCTTTGCAAACAAGGTGGTCCTCTCTTAGCCCCTGACCCAAAGGGTCTACAAAGACAATTAGATGCTCTATTGATCTTCTACAATCTTCAACAATTAAAAATTAACCTAGGTAAAATGAAAGTTACAATCTTCAATGGCTCAAAGAATGTCCTAATTATCACTTACTTAAGGGGGATGAGGTTGAGATTGTTAAATTTTTAATTAAAGAAAAGTACCTAGGCAAGTGTTTCTCATCCCTAGGCGCCTAAGGGGTGAGAAAGTGCCGAATGTGGGCCCTAGTCATTTAATTTGTGAGATGCAAATTAAGTGTCGAATGTGGGCCCTAGTCATTTAATTTGTGAGATGCAAATTAAAAGGTGACTTTATGACTTTAGCGAGGGTGAGTGAAGAGACACCAAATCTCATCCACTCATCTAATCCAATCTCAACCATTGGATTAAGAAACTCCTCACCTACCTCATGAGGTCGATTAGGGTAGGAGGGCGCACCCTAGCTAGGGTTGTGTTCATTTCATCTTTCGGAGAGCAAGAGAGCAAGAGAGCTTGAGAAGAGGCAGCATTTGCAGAGTTGGGCACACATCCCAAGGCAGCAAGCTAGCACGAGTTTCAAAGCAGAGTACAACATTAAATGCAGTCCGTATGGTATGGATTTCTAGAGGTCGTACAGCCATTTATTATGCACAGAAATTGAGGGAGATAGCAGAAACATTTCTGAGAAATTTGGCATGCATCCCAAGGCTTCCATACAGTCATTTATTGGCACAAAAATCAAGGCACCTGTTGTCATTAATTTCTAGGTGAAATTACGTACAGGCCGTACAGATTTTTTGGCACGAATTTGAGGATCGTACAGTTCTGTTTTGGCACCATTTTCGAGAAGAAAGGGCACGGTTTTCGAGGAGTTGTTCCTGCTGCACATTCTGTACATTCTTAGCAAAAATTTGGCACAGAAACCGAGACAATTCGTACAGCGTTTATTGTTGGGACGACCGTACAGTTGTACGGATTTCTGGCACAGAAATCGAGGAGCTTTCCCAGGACTGTTCAGAAGGATTTTTTAAGAAGAAAATCTGAGATAGCACACTAATGCAAAAGAATAGCTTGAATAGCTTCAAGAGAGATAGCGCACTACTTCTTCCACCAATAGAAAAGACAAACCATAGCAAAAGCACAAGAGAGAGAGATTGCCCAAATAGGGCGAAAATTTCAACTAGAAGACTTCTCACAATGGGAGAGCTATGATATAATGAGATAGAAATGATCTCTATTTATACAAAAACCTCTAATAAGAGTTTGTCTCCACAAAACTTAGGGTAACCACAAAGTAAGGGGACAACAACCCTTACTTTGCCCCTTTACAATATAAAATTTAAATTTAAATTTAAAAATTGCACAATAGAAACCCTAAGGTGACGTCATCCCTCTAAGGGTGACGTCTTGACCCCTTGAGCAAGTCGTTGGAGTAGAAGATTGAGGTCGTTGGGGCTTCTAGAACCTCCCTCTCATGCGCTATAGCCTCCTCAAGTCATCTCCCACCAAAACGTGCCAAGTGTCAATGAGTAGCAACTCTACCACCACAACCTCAACCCTAGGTGTGACGTCAAGCCCTCTTTGTATGGCGTTTTGGCCCCAAGAGTAAATCGTTGGGCTAGTAAGAGGTTGGGTTAGGTCTTCCATAGTGTCATCTCACGCCTCCAAAGGCAATCATTATCATCCGACATGTGGGCCCTGGTATCCAACCTGTGGATTTCAAGCACCAAGGAAGCCCAAGATAGGTTTGTTCTTCCAAATCTATCAACCAACTAGGTCTTGCAAAGACAACGAATACGCCCTCCAAGTATCTCAAGTCAAATGCATCATGATGAGTAAATCAAATCAATAAAAGAGCCATCCAAGCATGTACATCCAAACTACCTCATCAAAATAAACAAGTGCTCAAAAACCCTATGAAATTTGCCAAGTTTGGGTATGGGAGGGTTGACAAAGCGACCTATTGGGTGAATCGTACCTCAAGTTTAGGAGTGTTTCCCAAGTGGACCTTTCTCTAAGTCATGTGGATGAAGTGACATGGATGGGGCAAGACTCTTGGGCATGGGGCTCATGACATACAAGGGATTGTAGTGTCTCATTTATGGTTGCCTTTGTAGAGAGTGTGTTGCACCTTCATTTTCAATGCAACCTTTTTCCAAGCCCATTTATTGTCTTTTGTTCTTTTAAGATGTTTCCAGGTTGAAGCCAAGGTGGGGCTTCTACCTAAGCATGAAAAACAGTGCCCACCTTGACTCTTATCCTGGTCATATCATGCTTCCCCAAGTTAAAAACATGTGTGGGGTTTCTACCTAAGCATGAAAAACAGTGCCCACACATGCTCCACCTTACTTGGCATTTGTATTAGTTATTTTTCAAGAGTCCCATCTGTTTCTTATCAGAGACATTTCATTGTCCTCGAGATCCCTGGGTGAGCATCTAGAAGGTTCATGATTGGATTTTATCTTTTGCCAGCTACAAGCCTCTGGGCCTTCGGCCCCTTCTTCCCATGAAATGAGGGACAACCCCTTCTTGGATCAGTACAACCGAAAATCCCAAAAGGTAAGGAGATGAGGGGATGAAGTGTGGAAAGTGACAAGTATGGTCAGGAATGGCACGATGACTTGTCAAAAGGACCTCCCAGTAGCAAACCTAGCCCTAAGGGTGACCTACTTACTAGGGCACAATGTCAACCACCAAAGTGAAACAAGGCAAAGAGCATAATGTCCAAGCAAATGTTACATAATCAAAAGGAATTATAGATGCAACAAACTCAAATGCCTCAAATATTGAAATGACACTCACCATAATACCTGACTTGTACCTCATGGAGCAAGATCTAATGTCTTTCGGAAGTCAACTGATGTGGTGGATATCGTCGTGATGAAACTGGAATTGTGGTGTCGAGGTGGGTCTTTGTGTGTGCAAGTGGACATTGCTAGTCTTCCAGCTTATCTAGCTCTTCCAGATCCTCCGGCCAATGCTTTAATAGGACTTTCGTCTCTTCGACCTTAAATGTTGGGAAAGATACACATACGACAATGGGTGACTTAAATGGAAGACAACCTTCCCTCCTTGTCTTCAAACTACAATTCCAAGGGGTTCTGAGGCTCTTTCCCTTCCACCCTCATTCGAGGAATTTTTTCCCTCTTCCAGAACATTAGTTCCCGACAACACTAGTCTCTACATTCCAACATTATATCTTGCTTTTAGCTCTTAGATCCTATAAATTAGTTCTATTTCTACTTTTTATAGGAGTGGCCCTAGCACTCCCACTTTGTATCAACACTAATGTACTTCATAGTCTGATTTACTTCATAGTCTAATTGACCTATTTTTGGTCATTTGTTTGGCATTAAAAAACCTATCACACCATGCCAAGCACTCGAAACAAATAATCTATTTTTAGAAATTATTTTATAGCAAATATGTTTTTAGTGCTCCTCATGCCAAAGAAAAATCACTTTTGTTAAGTTAGTCTATTCTAGGCTCAAGTTGTGAAAGCTAAAAATCTATTTTAGACTCCAATTACAATTTTGTACTAGAATTCTATCTTATTATGTGAAGTTATGATAGTTAATTCATGAGAATCATTTCTCTATATTCTTTGCTTCCAAATTCCAAAAGTTTTGAGCACTTCAAATTCATGTGATCATGATGAATGGATTTGTGGTGCATGCACCATTTGTCACACTATTATGTCTAGACCTAATTGTTTTCAGCATGGCATATGATTCTATATTAGAGGAAGTGATAATTATTGTTGTGTGCACAGTAACCAACTAGTGTCCTTTTTGTTTACATCTGCCACACTATTGTTGTTGTGGAATGACTCAAATTTGTACTTCAAGATTTTTAATTTCTCTAGTTCATAGATATCTATTTAAATGAACATGGTTTCATACTCTCACTATCACCCCCCACTTCTAGGGGGTAACTAGAGGAGAAAAATTTTCTCCATGATACACATTTCAGGCAACAGATCCGATAATGTTATTTCGGACTCTCCACAAACAACAACCCACAGATGCCTCCCATCCATGCTCACCTCAGTTCACTCATATGCTACGGTGCTTTACACACTCAGGTACATCATCCTGATACTTCATATCGAGTGATAATGTTAATACTTCGAGCATGAAAACGGTGATCATGGGTTGAATTGGATAATGGATCATGATGCTTTGAAAGTTATTTTTTTGCCTTGTCTCACCTTCGTGGTTATTATCATCTTCTAGTCAAGTGTTGTCACTCTTAGGCATAGTTGTACTACTAGGGGGCCTTAATGGGGGTAGCATGTCCATATCCCTTTTATCATACCTAACATCTTCCATCTATCTCTTATCGGTTGCCCTCTCTTTTGGTTTGGGTGTTACAAGTGCCCCAAAAAGGTCGGTGCCTCTTAATCACATGAGAAGAAGGGGCTAGAATGTCTGAGGTTGATGCAGCTATAAAAATGATATAGAAAGAAAAAGCCTCGAATTCAAAATGTGGGTAAAGAAACAAATAAGAAAAACAAAAGTATCAAAAAAAGAAGCATGAGCTCAAAACCACCCTCGCTTARAGGCCACCACCCCAAGTCCTATGCAATAAATGCATATCTTATAAAAGGACTTGGCAAATGAAATGTCAAAAGCCAAAAGAGGTCAAAACTATAAGGAAAAAAGCAAGCAAGGATTTTGAAAGACACAGTGTCAAGGAAAGGGTATCTCATTGCCTAAGCGCTCCCTCTACAAAGGCACTCATGAGGATGAAAATTATACATGGCCTTGCATGTCAATGACATCCACATCATGAAGTAAACCCCAATTCATATCTTTATCATTACACATACCCCTTGATGGGTTTCCATGGGACATAGTCATACCTCTTGGCCTAGGTGCATGCACACCTAATAGGCGGCAATAATGACCCTCCTATACCTAGATTTGGCAAATTACATAATTTTGTGAGCTCGTTTCAAGTTTGAAGAGGATATTTTGTGAGATGTATCTAATGGATTTTGCATTAACATGACTCACTTTATATGTTGTGTTTGGATTGTGCACTTTGACACCAATCTCCACGATGCCTCTTGAACCACATGAGCCCCCCTCCTTGATGATGGTTACACATAGTTGATGACACTTGGATCCTTTGGAGGATAATGGAGGTGTTATTACACCACATGCATGGAGGACATCCCCACCATTTTGAGGGAGATTGTTGAGCATTTTCAGGAAGACGTTGGAGGATTTGATGACATGGCACCGATCATAAGACCCTTGGCACGCATGGACATGACCTTGAGGTCATGGGTGATGGGACGTTCCACCTAGAGGACCATTCAGTTGATGGGACATTTCACTTTTAGAGGATGTTGGCCATTTTCTTGAGGACATTGTACTTGGGAAGATGACGTGGCACTTCTCCATACATTATGGCACCCTTTGGAGATGGGACATTACCTTGGATGATGAGACGTTACCTTTAGAGCATAGATGTTCCACCTTGATGATGATTGGACTTTCTTGATGAGTCGTTGGGTTTCTTTTGAGGTGACATGGCACCTTTGATGATGTCACACCCTTTGGAGGGTTTGAGGCACCTTAGAGATGAAACTTTGCACCCCTTTGAAGGCAATGTTTCACTTTTGAGCCATGTTTCACCATTTGGGAGTGTGAGCCATCCTCTTTTTGAGCCACATGGTACCAATTTAAGCAATTCTGAATCCAACCACACCACAGATTCAAATCCTTCAATTGTAGAAGCATCATAGATAAAGGCAAAGGTAGGAGAGCAGACCATTGCAAGCAGAAGAAGGAAAGCAGAGTGCCATTAGTTGTTTCTGAACAAACCTATAGCTAAAGTGAGGAATCGATCTCGAGTCTCGTGGATCAGAGATGTTGTTTTCTCCAAAGGTCGAGCATCTCCTCCATGAAAAAGAAGAAATAGATACGTGTGTGCTTTGAGCACTATTCTATGGGGCATTTTGGTTGATGAGCTTGTTTAATCCATCTTAAAGGGGAATCTTTAGGAGTCTTAGAGGCCTATCCACTTTGTATCATGGATTATTTATCTATTTTTGTCTTATCTCTAGAGTTTATGAAAGATAAAGGCATTATTTTATGTTTTTGGGGCTTGTATTATGTGAGAAGGGTGCTAGATCTCTTATATAAATAAGAGAAGCACTTCTCACTTTCAAATCATTGCTACTTGTGGAGATTTACTACTACTTGTCTACTTCTGATACCAAGACCAAAGATGTCGAGCCCTCCTCATCAAAGAGATCTTCAACCACAGATATTATATCCTACACGCCATGCCCTACCTTGTGATGACCAGGACAATTACCTCATACTTTCATGTTGATCCATCAAATCGAAACAACAAGCGGAGGGCAAAGTCCCAGAGTGCACCAAACAATATAATAGTGAGACCTCATGTCTCTCCTCAACCTTCCCCTCAAGAAGACCGACGGATATCATTGAGACATATTCGAAGGTGTCGAACCGTCCATCAATCCATACATCAGAGACTTAGAGGAATCAGCTCCATACTAATCCAGAGTAGGGCACCTCCCATCCATCAGATTACCCCCTAGATCCAAAGGAGCAACCAGAGATCTATCCAGAGTTACTTTCTTTCGACCTTGGATGCTAGGAGTATCCCCCGTGCCTACATCCCCCCAAAAATCAGGATCATACAGTCAGACCCCCGATGGTTCCAAAGGACTCCAACAACGAGCCAATTCCCAGTTCGCCCCCTTTGCCCTCAACCATTAGAGCGAGGAGACCTTGACATCATTAGCCTCACCGTCAGATCTCTCTCTCTCTTAAGAGACTCTTGAGTTATCCACTTTTCCAGTCTTGGACTAACTCACTTGGTATTTTGTATCATCATACCTTTGTCACATTTATATACATGTGTTTTGAGATTGTAATACTACAAGTTTCTTTCTTTATGTTATTTTCAGCATTTTCTAGGAGATGCACTTGCACTCCCACATTGTATTCATACTTGTTGTATTCTTCAATCCCATTGATTGGACATTAATAAAATTATCTTATCTTATCTTTCATGAGGGCGACTTCTTTAGGGGCTAATGTTTGTGGACTTTCTACTACTCAGATGACATGGAAACTAGGGTTTTGATGAATGGAGGATTTTTTTAATAAGACTACTCTTTTTATCTTATGTTTTGTTTAATTATACATTGTCAGATTGATGTTGTTCTCGAAGTGGTTATTCTTCATCTTCTCTTAATCATCTTCCCTTGTTTCATCCCCAAAATATTTTAGAGTGTTACCTAGGGTTAGTAATGAATTACCTCTAGGTTTTTCCCTAAAATTATGCACTTCATTCCCCCAAAGAGGGACTTCTTTTTGACCCCATATGCCCAAAGGAGTAGGCACTAATCTCTTCTTCACAATAGTCAATCAAATTTTCTGAATTTTACTACTTAGGATTAGGGTTAAGGTTTTAATTTGCTGCACTATCTCACTTTCTGCCATAGAAACCTAGATGTTAGGGTTGTTTAGGCATATTATTTCCCTAAACTCATCACTAAAACCCTAAATTATTTTTTGGAATGATATTACAGTCATCTAAAGCAAAACGTCTAGGGTTTTAGGGCTGATTTTTTATGCTGATTTTTCTGAATTTGTTTGCAAATTAAACACTAATTTAACCTAGAGTTCAACCCTATACTTTACTGGACCATTTTATGGTCAAAAGGTTGTCTTTTTACTACTGCAAGTTGATTAATTTACTGCTGTCATAAAATTACGGCCGCTGAAAATTGACAGGTTTACTGCTGATATACATTTATTACTGCTGAAATATACATTTAATATTGTCAAAAAATTGTTTATTTTACTGCTGGAAATCTCTAAAATATTAGACATCTTTTATTTTTACTGCTCTAATAATTTTCTTGCTGCTGTTATAAATTGTTTACTGTTGATATTTCATGCTACTCTTGCAAATATTATCCCATCCTTATGTTGAAGTTTTAAATTCTAGACTAGTTTACAACTGCAGTAAGCTAACTAGGATCTCAAGAAGATTAACCATACACAGATTACACAATGGGTCTGCTCATTTGACCATAGGCAATGCTCTTTCATTGCCACCCAACCATAGACATCCTCACCCCCGAGCAGAGCAGGAGACCTGCTACAGAATGATATCCAAGAGAAAGTAACCCAAATACAGAGAAAATACCAACAGAAAACAAGATCTGCTCTCCAGCAGTTGCGCACAAGTGCCACCCCCGAGCAGAGCAGGAGACCTGCTACAGAATGATATCCAAGAGAAAGTCACCCAACTACAGAGAAAATACCAACAGAAAACAAGATCCACTCTCCAGCAGTTGCGCACAAGGTACTGAGGGAGGTGCGCACTAGATCAAGGGGCAATGTGTGTGTTAGTATGTTCAAATGAGGATGGGGCGCACTTATATATATATATATATCCAATGTAATGAGGGGATGTGTCTTTTTACAAGGTGTTTCTTTTCACACTAGGGCCGACTTGTACAAGTTACATGAAATTAATTTCTAACTCAATATAAATTAGTCTTTACACAATAGGGCCAACTTGTACAAGTATTTCTCATCACAAGTGATTGGGGTTTTTCTCTTCTCATGATATCATTCGTAGGAGGTCTCTTGGACGTGAATACCTCCCGCAGCTACCAAAAGCATCAACACTCCCTCTTAGCTAGGGAGGTATCCTCAGTGATGTTTTCTTTTGCCTCGCACGCTATGCCATGGTCCTCCGACCATGACATGTTCTCRCAGACCATGCTATTATTAGYATCTCCTTGTCACACATTCCTACTCCAATGTGGACATGTCACACATGTGTGCACCCATGTGGACCTTCTAGGAGACACAACCCGCTAGGGTAACACTAGGATCTACACGTACATAGTGCATTGTCAAGGATGTCACATCCATGACAAGCCTTCGAGGAACAATGGTCTCCAAGGGTTGTTGGGTACCAACCCAGATGAATGTTATCCCAACCTATTAGGGTTGTTGGGCACCAAACCAGTGAAAAATCTCCCAACCATATGACCATCAGGTCTCCAAGGGTTGTTGGGCACCAACCCCGGTGGATATTCCCAACCCCTAAGGGTTGTTGGCCAGTGGAATATCCTCCCAACCGCTTGGACATCTCAACCACTTGAGCTTTACCTCAAGGGTACGTCACACATGGCTCATCCCATGTGAACACGTCAACACATGGCTCATCCCATGTGGACCTCTAGAGGCTCCTCCCTCTAAAAACACTAGGGTCTATTCCATAGTGTGACGTCATGGGTCCACAATTACAGCAAAAAGGTCCCTCCTCCTGCAAGCACCCTCGTGATAATGATACAAATAAAAATAGATATATATACAAGTGCATACCTCTTAAATTGTAGCATCATCAGGTGTTGGTGCAACTTCATCCACGGTTGAGTAGCCTCAGATTAGCCTTAGGGCAGGCTCTAAAACTCGTAAATGATCGATCTCGAACTATGCTTGAATTGATGCCACGAATAGACTTTAGACTAGGCCTCAAAACAGCGCTTCAAATTCTCAGATATGCCTTGCAGATTGCCTCAAGATCACCCCTTTTCTACCTCAGCAATCATCTCACGGGTTCGCTGCAATTTTCTTCCGAAATTTGTGTCAATAGAAGGCCTTAAACTCGGCCTACAAGCTGACCAAATTTCAGCCTCAATATTGTTCAAGACTCGCCTTTAGAACAGTCAGAATTTGCCCTCAAAACAATGTTTATACCGTCTCAAAAGAGACCTCATATCGACGCCTCGGGTCTGCCAACAATTCAGCCTCAGGATTGAAGCTTCGTGAGACATTCTTCTGTGACAATACTCCTCGATGGACTAAGTTGAGTATGACACTTATCAATGGACTGATAAGTTGTACTAGGTTGGTGCCCAGCGTCCCTTGGGAGTAGACCATGTGGACAAGTCCCTTGGGAGTAAACCAAGTGGACACGTCATGGGCGAGTAGGTCCTTGGCAATGCACTACAGGCGAGTAGGTCCTAGTGCCACACTAGTCCGCTCTGCAGTCCTAGATTTCGTTGTTGACTTTAGAAGGAACAATGGCTTGCAAGACATGAGCATCCATAGGGAAGCACCATATCATCCCTTTAATCTCAATTACCTCATCTCAAACTAAATACATGAGATCAAAGGAAGAGTCGGGAAGGTGGGATTTGGAGAAAATTCATGAGAAGGAGTAGGCCTTCAATCATATATTATGACCTATAAAATGACTTTAAAAGGTGGGATTTGGAGAAAATTCATGAGAAGGAGTAGGCCTTCAATCATATATTATGACCTATAAAATGACTTAAAAATGGACATGGACTCTAGCATCTTTTAAAGTCTTAGTTGCCATAATACCCAATGCACAAGACCCTTACATTTACAATTATATTTTGAAATAGTACTTCAAAAATAGCTAAATAAAACAACAAAAAATACAATTTTATATTGCAATGCTTGTTAAAAAATTTATCAAATTCTAAAGCTATGGGTAGAAGCAATAGTGTGATATTCGTAAAGCACTTCAACAAGAAAAGAATGAATGAATTAGCTACCTTTGTATCTCTATAAAAAGCTATAAAAGGGGCCACATAAAACAATAAGAATGTGTTGACAAGTTCTTCTAACATTGTTAAAAACTTATAAGTTACAAGGAAGTACAAATCCTAAATAACTAAAATAAACGTAAAGAAAGATTTATTTTCATCCCTTGAAATCACAAAAACAAGGAGAATACATACCATTTTGCAATGGAATTCTCATTGCTACTGTCCATTCCTTGGCCACTATCGAAAATTGATACCTCGCCATCTAGGAGATTAACACTATCACAAGAAACATAAAAAAATTATGATCCAAACCAAATAAGCTTCACAAAAACAACTCTTAACACAACAAGAAATGTATTTGATATAATTCCTTTAAAAAGATCTCAATATAATTAAAAAAAACTCATTACGTGTATTTATTTAATTTTAGGCTTACAAGTTTATCCAATAATTAGTGTGCTTTCAAGAGGATCAAAAGCCTTTCTCCATAAATAATTGGAATATAAAGATTAAATTTGTGCGCTATTCATAGCGTCATCATGTTGAGGAGCATTGGTAAAAAGTCACGAGTTCTCATGGATGAGACCCATGTGTTTAAACCTCATGGAAGACATGTTTAGGCAATCGGGCCAAGAAAATGTTGTACACTATGCAATGTTATTTCGACGTGAGAACCAAAGAAAACATGTACTATTTATAGGTAAAAATCCCATAGAAAGAATAGTTTTAAAAAGTCATTTTCTCTAATATTGACCAATAAATTTAGGGGGGATAGATGCAAGCGTGCCGCCAAATGACAACCTTCTTTAAATTCAAAAGTGCAAAATTCAAGTTGAATCTTTGCCCCATTTTGTTGGAAAAAAAATAGCCAAAGCCATCAAATATCCACCGAATCAAATGCCCTAAAACATCATGATACATTGTTCTTGTAATGTCACCATGGAGGGTAACTTTAAAGGTGAAGGATAGGGGATAAATGATCTTACTAGCTTTTGAAGCTTGCGGCTCGTGTTCCCTTGTGAAGATTGGAAGAAGCCTACTGGCTAGCAAAGTACCTTTGTCTCAACCCCAACAAGGATTCCCATTCCAAATCAAGAGGTCTATCATGATAGAGTATTGTAATTTCACTGCAAATGGTAGGCTTTAAAGGTGGAGGATAAACGATAATTGCTCTTACTAGGTTTTGAAGCTTGGGGCTCCTCTTCCCTTCATGAAAATTGGAAAGAAGCTTATTGGCTAGCAATGTACCTCCACTTCAACCCGAACAAGACGATGCCAAGTTACTAGGTCTATCATATACACTTTCGTAATTTCACCACATATGTTAGCTTCAAAGGTGGAGGATAAAAGATGAATGCTCTTACTAGGTTTTGAGGCTTGAGGCTCGTCTTCCCTTTGAGAGGACTAGAAGAAGCTTAGGGGATAGGAGAGTACCTCCATTTCCACCCCGATAAGGCTTCACATGCAAGCTTTTGGTAGAAAATCAATTGCAACAAAAAATTGCACGCTTTTGGTAGAAAATCAAGAAAATCAAAATGCAACACAATTTTGAAAAATAATTTATATAAGCGATGATGAAATGGAACCAGAAGCTGAAAAATAAAGAGTTCAAATAGAGAACATGTGGTTAACAAACAGGAGCGGGCAATGCTCAGAGAGAACATAAAAGTGCTAAAAGAAGGGAGAGGTACAGTAAGAACATAGCATAGACAATTAAATCTAATATTTGTATGTTTCTATATAAGCCTTGGATAGGAAGCACAATGAATAGGCTAGAAATGAACAACAAATAGAACAGAAAATGGCATAGTTATATTATACGACAGAGTACATACAAGACAGAGTGTGAGGCAGATAAAAAAAATAATACCTAGTGAGAATGTAGACAATGCAAGAATCATTGCCAAATTTGATTGAGGTCATACCACTTGATAGCACACACAGGGAGTTAAATCACAACAATTGCTGAATTGAATGCTACATGTTACAATGACATTGTCGAACTATACTATTACATAAACATTACTAGATATTTGAAAGGTACAGTCTATAGACTACAAAAAATCACCAGAACTCTAACCTTATCAATCGCCTTTCGCCAGGTCCATTAGCCCATACGGCTTGTAAAGAGTTGTCCTATTCAAAGAAAATCCACTGTGTCGGTTGGCAATTAAATTTATAAATTAAATAGACCCTAAACCTATACACAAGTAGTCATTAGTCATTCACTAGGCATGGAAAAAATCAAAATATTTTTATGAAATCAATACTCGGCATACAATTAAATCAGCCAATGCTGTCTGGAAAGTGTACTCTTGGGGTAGTTCCACCAAGAGCTGTGGTTCTGGAGTCACATTCCACATGTCCTGTGAAGAAAATTAACAATCAATAATTCCAGTACAGATATTCCACAAGATTATCAACTCGCATTGAAATGTTATACATGCAATACTGTTGCCTGATTGACGTGGAAATTTTCATTGTCTTCGACAAATTTTCTTTAAGCATAGTATTATAACGAAAACTACCTACAAATTTTAAAATTTTAAACAGGAAAACATTAAATACACCTATATAGGAATTTACCTGGTATGTGTGGACACTGTTTATACCACCATCCTGTCAAACATTATAAAACAAAAAACAGAGGAATGAGTCGTGTCTTCTTAATATATAAATAAAATGTTGTTAACTACTCCGAAGAAGTCTTTGTTATCTTAGAACGTTACCGTTCCACTAAATAATATGTCGATATGGAAATATTTGTTCAGCCAGGATGCACTTTCGGCAAACCGTGAAACTCTTTTCTAAGCACACAAATAAATACATTTTTGTTTACTTATCTAAAAAAACTTAAAAATAGTTTAGAGGATGTTCAGAGATAAACCTGCAGGGCTATGATCATGGTCTTGTTGCGAGAATCCTGGCATATGATCTTCCCATCTTCGATTCGCTCACCCATGGCGTTTTCCACGTAGACTTGAGGTCCCCAATGGATTTTTCGGGACCCCTTTTCGAGGGGTTCTTTCTCCGCTTGTCTTCTGACCGTGCGGACAAACTCGGCCACCGACATCTTTTCGTCGGCATTCTCCAACTCAAGTGTTAAATTGAGACCATTTGGAAGCAAAACCCTGAACAAGAATTTGTTCACCTCGGGTTCAGCCTTGAGCTTCTTCTTAGAGGGAACTCCAAGGTAGCCCTCATTGCTGCTTCTTTTCTTCCTAGCAGAAGATTCTGCCATCTTGGACACAATAGATAGCAAACGGCAGAGGGAACACTATGTTCTTGAATTTTCACACTAAATTAGCAGGAATTAACGTATGCAGCGAGCTTGAATTACAGCAAGGATATCTAACTGCTCAGAGCAGGCATGCATGTACAGCTCAAGACAAGCTCTGGCATTCCGCCATTGCTACAAAGCTCCGCTCAGTAACCTCAAAACCAGTCTCGGCAAACATCTGTTTCCTTGCAGACGAGCATTCCTGTCTCAAAGTCCATTATTTAAAGTCCGGAAAGTCCATGCAGCAATGCACAGAAAGAAGAAGCAAAGAGCTGACTTTATTATCAAAAATACTAGTTCAGGAATGTACCAAAAAGAACCTGTCCGAGGATTGGAACACTGGGCAGACTACAGAGGGACCACTTGGGAGAGTTACAGAGACAGAAACAGAGCAGCTGAGTGACAAAACCAACCATAAGAATGCATGCCGAGCGAGCATTTGTACCATCAATACCCTTGAACATGACACTAAGCTCGCGGGTGGTAGCAAGTTATGACAAGGGAATAAATGGTTGTGAGGATCAATGTAGACGAGGTGTCATGGGAATATAATAATAATATTGCAAATGAATGCGCGTGTGGGCTTTAACATTAACAGTTAAGGCTAATCTTACATTAATGCTAATCTTGCATGTCTCTTACATTAATGCTAATCTTGCATGTCAAGATCAAGAAGTATTTTTTTTTATTTTAATAAAAATGTTGAGGTAGTGTTGCTTAAAAGCCGAATTTTGTTGGAAAGATTAAATAAAATATTAACTTATTAAAGAAGTGTATAAAAATTTGTCAAAAAATATTATATGTAATATGTGAATTTAAATAAAATATTAACGTATTAAAGAAGTGGATAAAAATTTGTCAAAAAATATTATATGTAATATGTGAATTATTTTATATGTACTATGTAAATTATTAAGTAGATAAATTTAATATTTTTTATAAAATAATAATTTAAATAAAATGATAAAATCTTATAATAAAAAATATTAATTACTTAAATAAAATTATATTTTTTATAAATTTAAAAAAAAAACTTTAATTAAAATTAAATTTGTACACTAGTTAATTTATTTTATTTCTATATGTTATAAAAATAAAAATAAAAATTCCATTTAACTAATCTGTGTGACATAATTATTACATTGAAAAAGGTTATTATTACATTTGAAAAAGGTGATGTGAAATTATATTTTATATATATAATATGTTAGGTGAAAATAAATTAATGAAATGAATTTTTTTGTTTTGTTATTAGTTAGTTGAGAAAAAATAAATATCTTATAATTTGAAATAGAAAAGATGTCATATCAAATATCAAATTGTCACATCATTTCACTATAAGTTTCTAGCTTCTATGGAAATTACAACTTTGGTGGCAGTGATTTTAATTTAGGAGAAGATTTAGCTTTTTGTAATACTATATAAAAATGCAGTATGTTAATTATGTAATAAAAAAATGTTTTTTAATTATAAAAAAATTGGATTATGTTAATTTTGTAATAAAAAATGTTTTTTTAATTATAAATGTTTTTCAAGAGAATTATATTATTTAAAAGTTAATAATAAATTTAAATTTTTTTAATATAATAACATTTTTTTAATTTCAATATATTTTAAATCCAAAAATTACTTTATTAGCTTTAGAATTTATAGAGATACAATTTTTGGTACGAACTTAACTTCACGGTACAGCGAACATTATTTATCTATAATTCATGTTATTATCTTTGTACATATTTTTGGTAAACTTACCTTCCCGATACAGCGAACATTATTTATCTATAATTCATGTTATTATCTTTGTAAAATTACCTTCCCGATACAGCCAACTGTCTCTATCCTTGCTCGGTTAAAATGTATGTGCTTTGGTATAACGGAATGAGTGGGGATTTTATTAAAACACTTAGTCAAGTAAGGATTTTGGCTTCAGGATGAGATTGGCAAATTAGTAGAAAGAAATGATATTTGATCCTCTCACATATTTTACTAGTTTGATTTCAAATATTTTTTGAGATTTACGAGTTTGCTTTTCAAAGCATGTTGTAAGACACGTAATGAATTTCTTTTGGTCCATACAAAAGTGGTGGAAAGGTGGTGTACGGGATCGGGAATCACGGCATACACCGTTGAAACCTGAGTTAAGTTAAGAAGCTTGAAATTTGAATAAAGTGTTTAATGGTAACTTTTTAAAGGAGGAGGAAGTTACTATTTTGCMACATGCAGTTAACTGTAGTAACTCATTTTTGGTGAAAAATACTTTTTTTTTCAATAATGAAAAAAATATTTATATTAGTGAATATAATAGTTTTTTGACAAAATGTTGTATGTTGGAAAACATAGATCYTTTGTCATACACTAAGGTATAAGTGCAATTTACAAAATAAAGTTCTTTTGGTTTTACATATCATGTTTCAAAAAAATAAAATATCAAGTTCTTCAACTTTGCTGCAGAAATATATTAGTTGATTGGCATTCTTTCAAATCTTTYTGTTTGAAATCYTATACCCACTGTATGTTATATCTCATCTTCTTCTAGTTGCATTACTTGCTTTGATAGTCGATCAGCTTCCTTATTATATTCTCTATATATATGTTGTGCTTTTAGATGTTGAAACTTCTCACTCAACACTCGAATTTTTGTCATCCAAGGCTGAAAAGAAACCACTTGTAAATTGTTTTCATGAGAAAACCAGTCGATAATAATCTTCGAGTTGTAAGTAAACTAGATGATCGGATAAGTTCGCGTGAATGAATATAATTCTATTGTAAGAAACACTTGGTCGAAAGGAAAATAATTAAGTGTATTAAGTCCATTTTGGAAAATAAGGTCAATAGTATACAGGAAAAAAGAAGTATGTTTGAATGAAGCATGAGAGTCAAGCATGCAAAGGGTGGGAAAAAAGAATGGGCCGAAGGCACACCAAGCTTTGACAGCGAAAAGGTGGAACCTTTGAGCCTCGGAAAGGGAGCTTGCAAACTATCGAGATGGACCTTGGAAGATGATAGGTGGGTGGTGGGCCTGTCCACTAGATTTGGATGACATGGATAGCTTTTAAGACATGTTTTATACCTTATGAAAGGAGCTAAGTTGGATGATACCCTTGAACAAGAGGATGACGATTTCTAGAGCCAAGCGCACATTTATAAAATGGATGAAGTTTACCATGCAAAACTTAGGCCGATTAGATGGGTTAAGTTTGATCCAGACCCATTATTAAATGCAACCCAGCTAGTAGAGACAATTATTTGAAAACAACTGACAATTGATGAAATCGACGGTGGCTTAACGGACACCAGATCCATTGAGATCATCGACTCACTATTCGAGGAGGAAGTGGCAAGCATGTTTTGGTCTCAGTATCAAACGTCATTATTGCAGAGCACTGGTTTATCCGGCCCACAACCACAAAACAATGGGTTTTGCACTGAAGAGGCTGGGAAGAGTCGTGAGGATCATAATGGAGTTGGGAAAGTGGTAACAAATTTACATAATTGGTCCCTACTAAGAGATAGGCCTCCAAAAGAGGAAGGAACAACTCAAATCACAATTTGTGGAGGGATGGAGATGAGACCTTGGGTTTTGAAGCCGTGGAAGCCTTGAACACAAAATGCGAGTATGGTGTTGGGGCGCAACATAGATTTACAGGAGGTAGCGTCACTCTCACTATGTGCATTGGTGGGTCGCTTCAGCTATTGGGCAATGTCAAAAAAAGATATTATGGGGTGGGTAACAGAAAATTGGACTTTGGTGTTGGGCTACACTCCTGAAGTTTTTGTTTTAGTTCAGGGTTGGTATTGTTTCAAATTCAAAAAGGCGAACGATGAGGAGTTGATCCTAGGTTGAGTTTGGTTGCATGGCAATGGGAGCTTGATGTTGAAGCGATGGACACATCTTTTTGATCCAGAAAAAAGACCATTTTCGATCCCGCCATATTTTGGTCTTACTTCCGGAATGCTCATTAGTATTCTGGAATTTCGAAGCATATAAGGCAATCAAAGACTCTGTAGGAAAATTCCTTCATGCAGACCCGCAGCTGCTCATGGGTCAGGATAGAAGGGTTGGAAAGATCCTAGTGGAAATTAACTTACAAAAGGGACTACCAAAGGACTTGGAAATTGAGTGGCATGGAGGTGTCTACTTGCAACGATTGGATTATTGGGGGATATCGTTTTGTTGTGTGATCTACAAAGAAGTGGTCCATCTGAAAAGTTCATGCCCTAGTTCTTCCAAGAAACAGTCATTGTGTTGTTATGATGTCGAGGCTAGAAAGGAGATGGATTCGCAAGGGATGTAGAAAGGATTTACTGATTTTTCTACAGAAGGGGCCTCTTCAGATTTGATTGTGGATCTCAAATCTCTGATAGGTAAGATCGAAACCTTTTGCCCAACTCTTTTTTCATCACTTTCTAGTTCTGATTTTGAGTTCTTGCGGGAAAAATGCTCTCCCTCTGTGTCTGTTTTACCTATTTCCCCTAAAATGAACAAATTTATTAAAATGGGGGCTTGTAAGGAGACCATTGTAGCTTTTGGGAAAGAGGGTTTGAGCGTGATTTTGTCTGGAATATTTATGGAAAGGAACTTAACTAGCAACAAAGCCATAGGTTTCGAGAATGTTAATGCAAACTTTGGCGGTAACTTACACTGTAAACTTCCCACACAACCAACCTTTCAACTGGTGACTCGGGAGGCAATAGGATTGTCGTTTGCAGAAAGCCTATTAGTTCCTCAGGTTGGAGTGATGCAGAACCTGTGGTGAAGGAGATGTTTAATTCCACGAGTGTCGAGGAGGTGGGTATTGTGGGAAGACACTTTGATTCTTTACAGACCAAAGTTTCTATTCAAACTATAATTGATGACTCCTTACAAACTTGCATTCCCTCTTATAAAGAGGTACTTAACCGTACTCCTCTCCAGGTCTATTTGGGGGGGGGGGGAACTCACAAGATTCTACTTCAAAGGATATGAAAATTGAGTTGGTTATAGGTAAAGTAGTTAATAGGAAGACTTCAGAGACTCCAATTTTGAAAGGAGTTGTTTTTGGAGGGCTGGAGAAGGAATTCTTCCCTCTAAAAACAAGAAGTGCTAGAAAACTGGGAAGGAGAATGAAGTCACTTGTACCACTAGTTTGCAGGTCTTAGAAGGACCAAGGGAACTTAGAGCTCAGAAAGCCCTTGCAAGGGGTAAAAAATGATAGTAGCCTCCCTAAACGTAAGAGGAGTGGAGGGCGCTCCAAAGTTTTTAGCCCTCAAGCGGTTTTTAGAACTGGTAAAACCTTATACCTTATTTATTCAAGAAACAATGGTTGGTGAAGTCAAAGCGAGGGAGATTTTTGCAAAACTCTTACCAATGTGGAAGTTTTGTTGGGTGGACTCAATTGGCCTTTTGGGAGGATTTTTATCAGCATGGAACCCGAGGAAAGATGATTTTATTGCTTTCTTGACTCCTGCAAGAATCTTATTGGATGGATTGGTTAAGGATTTAAACAAAAGTGTGAAGTTGGTAAATTGCTATGATCCTTATGGAAACAGATAGGATTAATGGGACAGAGTAAAAGAAGGATGGTATATTGAAAGAACACAACCTTATATTAGGAGGCGACTTAAACTTTACTATCTCTTATAGGGAATTTTGGGTCTCTTCTCCTATAACTGACCCTTTGTCTTCCTATTTTAACCAATGTCTAATTGAAGAAGGTCTAGTTGATGTAGAACCTAACAAATTTCTCCCAACCTGGAGGAATGGAATGGGAGAGCAGGATTTCATAGCTAAGAGATTGGATTGATTCTTAATTAATGAAAATTTGGCAGTTTCTAGTTATAGATATAGAACTTGGGTGGTAAATGTTAAAATATCTGATCACATGCCGATAATTTTCCAGCTGGATAAAGAACATGAAAATATTAAATACCTCTTTAAATTCAACACTGTCTGGTTAGATGAGCCAGAATTTGTAGAGTTAGTGAGATCGAGGTGGAATGGGCTTAGGAGCTCTAAAATCACTTCACCAATGGATTCCCCTGTACAAAAGCTCAAACTTCTAAAGTCTTTGGTCATTGACTAAGAAAGGAACAAAAAACTTTTGGCCAAAGAGGAATTAACTCAACTAGAAGCAAATTTAGATATCCTTTATTCTGATTTTCTTAGGGGATTTGAGAAGGAGGAAGAAAAAGTTATGGTTTTAGAAAAAGAAAAAAGGAAATTGGAACTGTTAAAGCAGGAGTAAGGGACTTGGAGACAAAAGAGCAGGATCAATTGGCTTGCGTTGGGAGACAAGAATACTAAATTATTCCATGCCTTTGTAAATTATAGAAAATAGATAAATGCCACATGGGAAATAAAGAAGTTGGATGGTTACCAGACTACAAGTCAATAGGAGATAAAAAAAAAGGAAGCATTAGAATACTTTGGAAACGTCTTTAAAGCTCATGACAATCTCTCTATTATACATCAATTGGATGTCCTTAAAGTTTATCCTGGGATTTTTTATGAGGAACAAGGTCATAAAATTACAGATCCAATTTCACTCTTTGAAGTGTTGAAAACTCTCAAAGGTTTGTTGTCTCAAAAAGCCTGTATGGTTGGACTGTCGAATTCTTTTTGGAGTTTTATTATCTTTTGGGGCCTGAATTGTTGGTTGTGGTGGAAGAGTCCAGATTGAAAGGGAAATTTTCAGGAGCACTAAATGCAACCTTTCTAGCACTCATCTTGAAAAGTGATAAGCTTGTTTCCTTTGATGGCTTTAGACCAATCTCCCTGTGTAACTTGACTTATAAGATAATTTCCAAAATCATAGCTACGAGAATCAAACTCTTTCTTTCCACAGGTATTTCAAAGGAACAATTTGGGTTTTTGGAATGTAGACAAATCACAGATGCCACAAGAATGGCACAGGAGGCCTTGCACAGTATAAAGGTTAAAAATAAAAAAATATTTGGTCTTAAAACTAGATATGATGAAAGCTTATGATAGGGTGGATTGGGGTTTTCTAAGGTTAGCTTTACTTCAGATTGGTTTAATCCATGAAACAACGGACTAGATTATGGCGTGTGTAATTTCTGCAAATTTCTCTGTCTTAATAAATGGAAGCCCATCCAATTTTTTCAAATTTATTGGAGGACTGAGACAAGGGTGCCCTCTCTCCCCACTTTTGTTTTTAATTATTATGGAAGGACTTAGCAGGCTCACTCTGAAGTTGTCAGAAGAAGGGAAATTTGTAGGAGTATCAGTGGCAAAAGGAATCAGAGTTACACACCTACTCTTTGTAGATGATGTTATTTTATTTGGAAATGGTTCTCTGGGAGAATGGCAAGTTTTAAAGGAGGCACTTGATTTATTTTGTAATGTGACGAGTATGTCCTTTAGCTCTCAGAAGTCACTTTTCTTAGAAGTTGGCTGGACTAGGGAGGAGCGAACAACATTAAAAGGTATATTGTCTTTTGAGGTAAAAACACTTGAAGTTGGATTTAAGTACTTGGGTTTCTTTATCAAACCAAACTGTTATACTCTAGATGATTGGAGTTGGTTACAGAAAAAAAAAAAAAATGAAGAAAATAATTTCTAATTGGAGTCACTGATGGCTTACCTTAGGAGGAAGATTAACACTTGTAAAATATGTCTTAGAAAATACTCATGTGTATTGGCTCTCATTGGCTAAGATCCCTACAAGTATATTAAATAAAATAAGAAGAAGGATGTTCAATTTTTTATGGACCGAAAAAAAATAAGAAAAAGAAAGTATACATTTGGTTGGATGGAAAAGGATTGCAAGACCAAAAAATAAAGGGGCTGGGGTTTAAAAAACATTTTCTGTTTTGGAAAAGCCTTGGCAGCAAAAAGCCTTTGGCGAAGCCTCGTGGTTCAAGGACTTTGGCAGGAAGTGATCCAGAAGAAGTACCTAAAAAAGAAAACAGTAATTGAATGGTTTAGAGAAGGCAGTAAGAATTTAAAAGGAATTTCAAACAGTTAGAGAGAACTAAATGATTCACTATCTACTATTATTGATTGGCTTGCTTGGAAGCTAGGGAATGGATGGGACATTAGAATTGGAGAGGATCTGATAATTGGAGCACAATCCTTTTACAAACTGTCAAAAAATCTAACAAGTACCCTACACACTATTGGTATGAATTTTTTGGCACATGCAAGAACTATAACTTTTGAATATCCAAGTTTACCCAGATGGAAAAGTGCAGAGTTACTTGGTCTAGATGGAGAACAAAAAGAGGAATGGGACTATTATGTAAAAGGGTTACTATGGAATGGTATTGAATTAAATGATGAAAAAGATTCTTTACTATGGTCTTAGAATACAAAAGCATGTCAAGTCAATGCTAAATAGACCTATGAAGTGATAAGCTTAGATGACCAAGAGGACACTACAAATGAGTGGTATTTAAATATCTGGAATTGGCATATGCCATTGAAAGTCAAATTATTTTGTTGGTTGATGATGGAAAATATAATACTTACTTGGGATAATTTGATAAAAAGAGGAATGATTGACTTTAGTAGATGTGTGTTGTGGGAGAAATGGAGGAATGTGTGAACCATTTGATGGTTGAATGTTTATTCACTAAAGATATTTGGAATTCTATCTTAAAAGAACTTCATATAAAAATGATCTGGGGAGGTGGACCTTTAAGTGCTTGCTATCATGAGTGGATCAAGGAGATGGAATTTCGGAAAGAATTACCTGGCTATATTTGCCGGGAGATTTGGAAACACGGGAATATGATTATTTTTGAAGAGCACAATCTTTTACTAGCGAGGGTTTGCAACAAAATCTTATAAGACTTGGGAGAAAACAAAAAAAATTACACCGATCAACAACATAGAATTATTAGGCCTCCCCTATTGGACTGGAATCTAGCAGTGAGTTTCTTTGATGGAGCCTCACAATGTGAGGGTTCAAAATGTAGTGCATGAGCTATTCTAAAGTGTCCAGAAATGGGCCTTTTCAGTGTTAAACTAAATTTCGGTATTGGGTCTAATACCAAGGGTGAATTAGTAGCACTTTGGAGCATCTTGTTCTTCGCTCACTATAAACAGATTAAAAGCTTACAACTGGTTGGTGACTCAAAGGTAATAATTGTCTGGTTTTCTTATAAAAACAATCTGCAGGTGAATTTACTACAACCATGGATGTCAAAAATCCGGAAACCAAGTTGAAAGTTCCATCAATTGAAAGCACAACTTATTTATAGGGAATATAACAAGGAAGTTGATCAGTTGTCTAAGCAAGCTTTATAGCTGGAAGAAGGTGTGATATATGTTGCCAAAGGAACATGAATCCATATAGAGCCTTTTGAAAGATTGGCAATTATATAAAAAAAAWTTAGAAAAATCTGAAGTTTATGTAATATTTTGTAAACAACCACTTTTAAAGGAGGGCTATGCAGTTTTTTTGTTTTTTGATACTATCATACTAAACAAAGTTTGATTATGCGAATTAGAAACAACAAATGCAATTTTGCAAAAGACAGAATTATATTTACTAATATAAGTATCTTTTCTATTTGAACCACTTTTAAAGGAGGGCTATGCAGTTTTTTTGTTTTTTGATACTATCATACTAAACAAAGTTTGATTATGCGAATTAGAAACAACAAATGCAATTTTGCAAAAGACAGAATTATATTTACTAATATAAGTATCTTTTCTATTTGAAAAAGAGAAAGATGAAATAATGGATTTTTTTAAGTGAATTAAGTGCATTGTGGGAAATAAGGTAAATAATATTTAGGAGCAAATAAGATGATTATAAGTGAGATTAAATTTTCTAAATATGTGTTTAGAGAATAAAATTGAAAAAAATTTATATTAATGTGGAGTTGAGTTTATAATTTAAAAAATAAAAATGATTGAAAAAAATGTTAATTTAAGTAGAATCTAATTCAATTTGAAATAATGTTTTTATTTTTTAATATTAGTTGTTCATATATTAATACTTGTAAAAAAATTGTATGCTTTAAACTTTAATATTATAAAAAATAAATTAATATAATCCTAGTAATTAATTAGTCTAAGAGATCTAGTTATAGTTATGTAATAATTAGATTTGTTGTTCCTCGGCGAAAAAAATTACAAATTAGTATTTTAGTTTAAAGTCCATGATAGAGGATATCATTTTCCTACTATTTGGCTTAAAAGAAAATTCCAAAAGGGAGTCTATCAGAGAGTGTAATGGCTAGTCCTTAGCCTCAGATGTTGAGTCCACATAGAAGAAGTTTGGATTGTTGTTTGCAGGGACCTTTTTACCTAGAGTTTGGTC
Source organism: Picea engelmannii (assembly GCA_009831015.1). Lineage (NCBI taxonomy): Eukaryota > Viridiplantae > Streptophyta > Pinopsida > Pinales > Pinaceae > Picea > Picea engelmannii. Next base: position 41,472 of record ML804624.1, on the reverse strand, counting down.
CTCTTGATTTTGATGCAACCCCATTGCTTCCATATCCCAAAGTGTATTGACTAAGGCCTGATGTTTATGGTCCAAATAATCGAGTTTATCTAGAATAGCCTTCCGTTGGATACCGTATTCTTCTATCACTTAGGAAATGATGGATTTATTGTGCTAGTAAAGATTAATATCCTTGAAGTAGTTTGTGTCTTGATTGCGAGAGAACATTGTGTCTAGAATTCATTCCATAAGATGTATTGGCTCATTTCTCCCTAACATTTTACTCGGTCCTTTCAACCTCCACCTTAATTTTTGAGGTGAATCTCCTATCGTATCTTGTTGTAGCTTCTTTAGCTTTCATTTCTACTTTGGTTGGCTTGTTGGAAGAGTTGCCTTGGCCGAGGCTCTTGCTAGCTCTAGGCATGCCTCATCTAATAGGCCTTACTTCACTTTCCTCCCTACCAAATTCCTTTCCTCTTGTTGGTGATTCGTGTTTAGAGATTAAATCTAGTCCCCCTCAAGACTACAAGCAAAGGACTAGGATGAACCTAAAATCCCTTCTTGAGTCCTTCAAAACTTATCTCAAATTTTATGCCTTCAGCTTGAGTGAAAAAGGGGCAGCTTCCTTCTACAGACAAAATCTTGGCCTTTCCCTGAAACCTAACCTCCTTGCTAACCTTTATCACTAAAGACCGACCCCCTATCTTACCTCAATCACATGCAGATCCTCAACCGCATAGGAAGATGGGGCTTGAAGGGCTTCTAGAAAATTCTAGCCCAAAACTACTCCAACATACATTAGAGGAGGGCTCGACATAGGTTAAAGAAGCAAGAAGAACAACCAATAAACACAATCCATGAATCTCAAAGACATACCTCTCATGCAACACCTTTGCATCAACCCTCTCGTTGTTCATGTCTAAATCCAACTATGTGAAGTTATCAAACCCCTATCCACCCAAATCCATCATACATGCAAGGAGTCTAGTAAATGATAAATTGTTCGACAGATAGAGAGAATAGGTTGAGAAACCTCCCTCATCCTTCCCTTCTTCCTTGCATGCCCAAATATAATTCCCTTGCCTTTCCACCTATGACTCGAAAGGATAAACCTCTTGCCTTCCATTAACCCACATTCCTTACACCCTATACCTATACAGGATGTGGGAAATAATGTTATTAAAGGCATGGAAGAATAACAATAATTGTCAAGCCAATCAAAGTATACGTAAACACCATGAAATGAGCATATTAGATCAAGCATAAACTTAACATATAAGGCAATGATGTTTAAATTCAAAACAAATATAAAGGGTAAATCTAACTTTTTAGGTCATGATAACATGTTAAATTTGATAAAAAGATAAATATATATATATATTTTTATAGAGAACATGCTTACCTCTTTTTGGATTACAATTATATTTCTTTATTAAGAACATGCAATTATATTTGTTAGAAATGTATTTTCAATGTGTATATTTACATTTAAAACTATTGTTTTGAGGTCTAAATGTTTTTTTTTTTTAACCCTTACAAACTCATATGTTAGATGTAAAACACATTTTTTATCCTTCATCCATATCTAGCAATCTAATTATAGGATTTACACACTAGATGTCATTGTTGGCTCAATTGTTTTACAACGTTTGGGAGGAACACCCAACTTATAAATTCAACATGATCTTGGCCTATCATTTTTTTTTTGTCTTTTTTCTATATATATGCAAACAACAAACTAATTGGGACAAAATGAAATGCCAACACCATTAATTGTTTTGCTTCAAATGTTGATGTAAAGGGATTACTTCCCTTTTCTAATCTAGTTTACCTAAGTAATGCCTCTACTTCTCTATCCTAGAGGCACAATCATGCATAGAAATTTGTTGGGGGGATGATCCGTGAGTTGTAATAACATGTCTATCTATATTACCCTTCTTAAAGGGTTTGAAGGAGGTCCTTCACTTAACTACCTGTTGATCACCTCCCTGGACTTTTGTGTTGCAACCTCATCATAGCTCAATATTGGGTCCTTCCACCAAAAGGATTTACCATTCTTCCAAATTTACAACAAAAAACAATATGATAAGAGTTTATCATTTGTATTAAGTGAAACTCTCTCCATCCATTATGCTATTATGGTAAAACCCTTTATTCAAATCTAGATTTGAAAATAAAATTATAAAACCCTTTATTCAAATCTAGATTTAAAAAATATAAAAACAAATACAAATTGTAAATAACTTCTAACTTACTTTTAAGCTTAAAATAATAAATTTAAGTAAAACATTACCAATTATCAAAACAATTCAAAATCCCAATATTTTAACAATTTACTATAAAAATCTAAAAACCAATATTAACATGTGGCTTTTTAAGAGGAAACACATATTCCTAATCATTAGTCTCGCTCAAGTTGTATTAATTAATATATTATATACAAAATAATTAACAACTTTATATACAAAACATTTAACAACTTTGTAAGACTAAATACCAAATTATTATAATGTATATTAAAATATTTAAGACCCACTCAAACTATATTAATTAATATATTATATATAAATTAATGGACAACTTTGTATACACAACATTTAACAACTTTGTAGGAATAAATACCAAATTATTATAATGTATATCAAAATATTTAAGAGTCATGTGCGTAAACATTAGCAATGTCTCTTTGCTACCATATGTATTGATCTTTTAGATTGCATATAATCAATCTTTATGATGTACTTTGCTTTATTTATATATATAAATAAATAAATAAAGCAAAGTACATCATAATAACACATTAAAATCAAATGGCTATTTCCAAAAAAGTAAGGATTACTTTAAGTTTCCCTCATAATAACACACATTAAAATCAAATACCTTTCCAAAAAATAAGGGCACTTCTTCGAGGATTGTGGAAAAATGCAAAGATTTTTTTTTGGGTACTATGTTCTATTTTTTTTAGTATGAAAATGGAGCGATAAAAACTTTTTTATTTTTATATTTTATGTATGAATGATATTTAAGATAAATGTTATCGAAATATAATATGTATATTTAATTCAAAGTTGTTAAGAAATAGAATATATATAAGATTTGAGTGAAAATAAGGTTTTAAGTCATTCTATCATGTTAGAAGTGAGTTTCGTCCTCAAATTGGCTAACCAGTGATGATTTGGGACCGGTGGGAGATTTAGCGTTAGAATGGGAGATGTTCAGTTACTAGACAGACCAGATGTTCTAAAATGGATGGGTGGCGACTATTCTGGTAAGCTTTCAGTAAAAATGTGTATGATGCCTTAGAGTCAAAGCAGTGGAAAAATTCAATTGGAGGATGGAGGAAGATTTTATGGTTATGGGAATGTCCTCTAAAAATCAAACTTTCTGTTTGTTTGCCGACAGAAAATAAAATTCTCACTTGGGAGAATTTACAACTCAGAGAACATATTGGACCAGGCCTTTGCTATCTATGTAAGAACAATTGGGAGTCTGTAAATCATCTGTTTGTAGATTGCCCATTTACTATTTCTGTCTGGGATAGGATTAAAGCAACAAAATCCCTTACATCTGGGGTGGAACGGTGCAACAGTAGCAAAGTGTTTTAAAAATTGGAATATCCAAAATCGATCATATCCTACTATGTCGGTTTTTATTTGTTGGTTTATCTGGCTAGAAGAAACTTCTCCATTTTTTAGTCTGGAAATCATTCTATTCAAAATGTGGTTTACAAAACATTAGACGTAGTGTGTGAAACCAAGAAAAAGGTAAAAGAACATATTCTGAGAGCTCATGCATGTGTACCAACTTGTCAAGGTATTATAGGGTGGTTTAATGGGGTTGCTCAACAAAATGGTAAAAATAGTGAGGCAGGCGGGGTGATAAGGCCAATGAACATTCAACATATAAATGGACATTAAATTGTGGGCATGGAACAAACATTAGAGTATAGCTTTTGGGGGTATGCGCATTACTTACATTGGCATCTCGGCTCTCATTCTCAGATATTCTTGTCCATGGAGATTCTAAAATAGTCATAGATTGGTTGTAGGGTAAAGGTACACTACAGGTGGTCACTCTAGATTGTTGGAAGGAAAGGATAGTTGATCTTATCAAGCTCTTTAGGAATATCTCTTTTGCTCATGTTTATATAGAAGATAATCAAGAGGCGGACAGTTTATCCAAACAGGCTCTCCATAAGCACCCAAGGATTATTACATAATATCTATGTGAAGAGGGCCACAAGGGTCCAACTATGTTCTTAAATTTATATTAGAAGTCTTTGGAGAGGATACAATGATCTTTTGTGAATTTTTTTGGGGTGCCCTATTGTGTAGTTTTTGTAACAGGAAATATGTATTTCATTTTTCATGATTGCGTATTTTTGGTTCTTTTGGAGTTTTTAGTTGGAGTCTCACCGGGGGATTATTTCCCACAATCTGTTTTGGGTGATGTAACTATCCAAGGTATCCAAAGGGTTATTTTGATGTAAAACTTTGATGTGATAAGTTTATATTTTCAATATAAATATAAAGCGAAATTTTATGTGGAAAAAAAAGTCATTCTCAACACTTGTATTTATCTCGTGATATCAATTTATAGTATATGTAATTTTTAAAATTTTTATTAATTGGGGTAATTGGTAGACGTGTCAATTATTACCGAGGAGACCCAAAGTCGAGTCAGAGAGATTGCCCCTATAAACTTGGGCCCGGTGTAGGTGCCCACAGAGCATCCAAAGCTAGTAAGATGAGTTTCGAACTTGGGCAGGGCCCCTATAATGCAAGACAATCTCTTATAAAACAGGGCATCAATATTTTGTCCTAGTCTGATGGGCTTCTAGTATATGTAATTGATTTACCTTAGAGAGCTTTATGGAGGACGTTAGAGTTGTTTACTTTGTCCATGGCCTATTTTGAAGGTGCACCCCATAGATTGGAGCTTAATTTACATGGAGATTTGTACATGTGCCATGGCCACTCATAATTTATTTTTAGTTTGACTAATCCACTCAAATTAGTTGAGGGATAATGTTAGTTTATGCATTTCTAGGTTATATATAGGGATTTAGACTTGATATTATTATTTTATTAAGAAGGATTTAACCCTCCAAACCTTATATAACAAAGGTTCTTTCATTTAAAATGGTTGTTGAAAGTGGTCATAATTTTGGATACATATTGTTCTAGTCTCTTTTGAAGGACAATGGACTATGATAATGCTTTCTTCCTAATGTGAGGCAATTTCTACCTAATGAGGGACCGTACCCTCCTATTATAGTATGGAGATACATGAGCGGGTGTTTCTTATTCATATTACATATGTCGATGTCATTGCGCAAGGGTGGGGTGGGAGTATCACACCTATCAAACCCCATTGACCCCCTTGGATGGAGACTTCCCAACCCCCTACCTCCCCACCCCATTGGTCTATCCTCACTTGAATACTCATGTTGATTTGTACTTGTCAAAGCTAGTTCATAAGGCCAAAGGGAAGAGCATATTTGCTATGATAGATGTAAACTATGTGTGGTAATTCATCTCCTTAGTTTCATCATTATTCATGTCATAGAAAAGATCCAGTGGCATGTACCATCATTTGAGTTGTTGCATTAGTGTTTTCTTAGTAAAAGAACACCCTTGAACTAAGCTTGAAGGTGGATCTCTTAGAGGCCCCTTCCTTTTGTAAAATTTGTAGTAATTCCGACCAAACTTAGGGTTGCTATATCAAGCAATTTGTAGCTCATCTACTCCCTACAACTTTGTCAAAGTAGCCCCCTAAGATAGCTCATTTGACTATATATGCGTAGTGTGGAAATTAGGCATGTGTCCCACCTTTCAACCACCAAAAAATCATATAAATGCATATTTTATTTTCTATTTTGCAATCTAAAATTTTCAGCAAAAATATCTTGCTTCATATTTGCTCTAGATCTAGGAAATAACTCTAATCTATTACCTTTAATTTTACTTAAAATTATGTGTTTACATCTAGAAAATGTTAATGTTTATGCCATTATTATAGTTCTTTGCATTTCATAAGATAAGAGCATAATAAGAACAAGATCACTGAGAAATACACATCCACAATA
>ML804624.1:18310-35220 GCA_009831015.1 Picea engelmannii | reverse complement strand
TACCGACTTGATTAATCCTCAATGGGGATTAATCTAATAATAAAAATAATAATAATGACATGATTAATCCACAATGGGGATTTAATCCAATAACAAAATAATAAGAATGCTCTTCGCAGTTACATTATTTCAACAGAAAATACTTACTACAATTTGACTAAAACCAAAATTTACCCCAATTCCTAAAGTACCTTTATTTACCACCTTTATTTAGACTTACCTTACCTCAGGGATTCCCCCCCATGTTGGAGAAATACCAACTTAAAGTGAGGGAAAGAACTACAGAGGTGACAGTGGGTAGTCTTTCTAAGTTTCCCTTGGGGTTTAACATTCATGATTATGACTTTTTCATCAAGTGAGAACCTAGGTGGTAACAATAGATAAGAATTATCTTAATAAAAAAAATTGTGACAAAGCCAACTAGCGATGACAAAACCATAGTTTAGGGCAAGACCTTAAATTCAAAATATATAGGTGCTTATAGTTCTGTCCAAAGATTCCAATAGTGTAAAAAAACTATATTATAGTGTTACATGAGTACTACCTAACATGTTGTTGGAGAAAACATACAACTCAAAATTACATAATATAACATGAATAAGAAAGAAATTACTAAATTCATGGTTTCCTCTAAACCTCTACAAATTGACGCTTCTTCACAACGTTCTATTCTCGGTTGCCGTGGATTTGATCCTTGGTTTTTGTAGCTTGAAAGAAACTGCCTTGTTCCAATTCTAGCTTGGGGATTTGCACAAGGGTCGAGGATGCCCAGGATGAGTCTGTTGCAATAGAAGACTTTGGATGAGAAGGGGGATTCATTACACTATTTGTGATATCGAGATGAGTCATAATGCACTCAATAAATTGCTTGACAAAACCAACTTGAAGAAATACCTCTATATTTCTCGGATGCCCATAGATGCATATACGTCTTGCCAATTTCTCAAGTCCACCATATTCTTCACTATGTCAATAACACAATTGTCTCTCACTGCACTAGTTTCCTTAATTTTTTTCTCAAATTCTAACTTCGATCAATTTTACTTCATTTGAGCGTCGATAACACCCTAGTGGGCTTCTCCGACATCCTTCATGCACCACTTAAGACCTTTCCTGAGTTCCCCCAAGTCACATGGAATGCAACATCCCAAGCTTGCTAAAGGGGCAATGCACCATCTTAATGCAACTCAACGGAGGAGATCAAATGGATTCAAAGGAAATAGAGAAATGCGATCACAAACTTGGAGCCAATGGAGGGGAGCACCTTCTAAAGCTTAGAACTTCCAAATGAAAGAAATCTACTAGAAGCAGAGCGAAAATGTAGACACATTCAATTCCTGAAATGCACTGGAGCATATGTTTGCCATGATCATATAGCCCACATTGATAACCCCATTGAAATGCCCTGTTGACTTTAATGCTTTAATGCTTTGCATAGCTAAGAAGAGGAGAAGAGTGAACCTACATCATTGTTTCATAATCGCAAGTCTATTCATAGAGAAAGATTTTCAAAGTTGCCTTTGATGTCTCCCATACTTGCTAAAATTAAATTAGGGAAGGATGTAGAAGAATACCCCCCCATTTATTTGGCATTCCCCGAGACTTAAACTGACACTGAGGTTTGTGTGTTGATTTGCTATAGAGTTTTGGTGATGAAGAACATAGAAGAAGGCAATCTTACAAAAACAATGAATTTCTTTATGGATTCTTTTCAACGCACTAGGGGAGGGTGGGATGGAAGATACATACTTTGAACTGCACGAAGAATTAGCATTGAGTTACTCACTACTATTATATCATATTCCCTTGAGAAGAACTTGAGGTTTTGATTCATTATTCAAAACTATCCCAATTTCCTACACATAAAAAGTCTCTTCTTGAAGGTGTGTTTTATGGCACAAAATCCCTACCGAGGTGCTTGTGAAAACTATCATCCATAACAAGTTGTTTTGCAATTCTGCTTGAACAAAACAATCTATATCCACTTATCCTTTTCCACAGACCCATTTTTTCTCATCTTCCCTATTAATTACATGTGCCTCTAAGAAGATCTAATCAATCTTTGATTTTTATCTGATCAAATTGGATCAAATTTGGTTACCACCTCCAAGAATACATTGTCAATATAGAAAAGCACCACTAGTGGACATAGAAAGCCATCCAACATGTGCTCACTCACGTGATTTGTAGATGTTGTATAATATTATTCATCACTCACATTGATCTGCAGATGTTGTATAATATCTATTGCTCACATTGATTTGTAGACATTGTATAATATTCATCGCTCACATTGATTTGCAAATGATGTATAGTATTCATCATTGGGGTGCTTGTGACTGGTTTTCTCAAGTGCACGTAGGAAACATCAAGCTTATTTTTCAAAATCTAGGTTTGGACGAGGCTCTCGCTCGTGGACGTATTCTTGACTAGTGTTTGTTTCTTCATAGTTGGTTGGCTTTATTTGCCTTCTTTTCTGGATGCAAGATTCTATTTTACTTCTTTTCCAATATTGATCTTCTTGTACACAAAAATACCTGTATTAACCTACATTATTTTGTTGCTCAAAGTCAAGGCTTAGAAATCCCTTGGATTTTTATAACACATATATCAAACAATAGTATTGTTTTCTCCTTCGTGGTTTTTGAGAAGCTACACACTAAAATCCCTTATAATTTGAGTTTAATCTATAAGAATACAACTCCTTTGGCATCACATGTGAAATGATATTCAACTTGTTCCTCTTGTGTGGGCTATGTTGGATCTTTCAGTCATGGATCCACATGCAAGCTAGGTTGTAAATACCATAACATAAGGTTGTGTATTTGAACAACTAATTAAATTCGTGTATACTAAAACAATGATGATATTACTCAGCTTTGCCATCCATTTCAATAAAAGGCTCTTGGATATTATGACCTCTACATCTACATTGGCCTCCGCTTCAGGAGGGATACTCCCTTCATTGCCATTAATGATGCATTAATCACACTTACCATATCAATTGAATAATTAATGCCCACAAATTATTTTAGAATGTTGAACATTACATGGTTAAGCAATAACATTAACAAAGAGTTCAAAACAATATCATTAACATACAATAAATTGAACAATGAGTTAATAGCCATCCAAATGACTCATTAGTTGTAAGCCTTATCTATCATCATTGCAATACTCTAAGATTGAAGGGAAGATAATGTAGGGAGTACTTTAAGGTTGAATGGATCACGATCAACTGATGGCCCTTCTTATGGTAGCGCATATCCCAAATGAAAGTTGTTCAGACAAATGGCCGACATATGGTTATACATAGAACAAACAAACACTTAGCATGTTTCAAATCCAAATTTTATACTTTTACAATAGAAAATAAATTGTACATGTTACAAAAGTTATATTTGTCTACTTAAAAACACTATACAAGTTATAATTTATAAAGTATTATATTAAACACTAGTTTGGTTGAGTGTTTTATCCTCTTATGCACCTAATCGACCCATTATAACTATGTTAATGAAAATGGATTAAATCAATGCATGCTATGTGACTATCTTACCTCCCACATGCACCATTACATATCCCCATAGTTGAAGATCCAATTTGTTGTGAAGGGGGATATTTCCGAGAAATAGATGATAGTCGATTCGATCTAAATAGTTTTAATCCTTCACCTGAATGAATATAGATGTGAAATCTTCGAAAATAATAGCAGGTGATGGACCAATTCCCAAAGAAGAAGGAGATGGTATATGCACACTAATTTTCATTTCTCACTCAGATCCCACTATCAACAGACATTCAGTGTTAGGTTAAGCACCTAAGTGATAAATCCCCCTAGTGCAAAAGTTAACCGAACAAAATCTCACATACAAAAAAAATAAACCACAAGGAACTACCATTTACAAAAGTTGTTGCAGATGGTGCATAGTAGAGGACTTTCGGGGACATAATTTACATAAAGAAAGAGCATTAAACATTGAATATGTTATACATTACCAAAGTTCCTCCCAACTTCACAATATATTAAAAAATAGAAAAACAAATATGACATGCTTTGAGTAAATACAAACTCTAGTTTGTAGAAAAGTAAAGATTACACATTCCTTTAGAGAATCCCTTATGCACAACCAAAAACTACAAAAGTTCAAACACACAAATGCATTTGACAATTCCCTAAAGACTTGGTTAGGTATTGTTCATTGAAATTCTTCCCTTCCATAGATGACTACAATGCTCTTTGCATCCTCTATCATCTATATTTCAAGTTCTATAATAAAAATTCAAGAGCAATCGAGAATCATTAACTAAGCATGTTGCCAATCACACATGTGCAAGCCACTTCCCTTTCGAATTGAAGCCAATACTTTAGCACCATGTCCATTTCTTTGGTTTGAGAAACATTGGAATCTAGAACAAATGAAAAAACATATATCCCTATTGCATTAAGGTGAGGAATATCATTGCTCAAGACTACTCTCAAGCAAGCTATAATTATTAAATGTTGCACGGAGAAACACAAGCCCCATCTATCTCTATCCTTGAAACATAACACCTCTATATTAAGAGAGAGAATATATATTGTATAGTTAATATTGGGCAAGGTTGTGATATGAAATGAGGTAAAGATTCATGAATATATATATATATATATATATATATATATATATATATAAATATATATATATTTCGGGGCAAAAAAAATACTTTATATTCCAGAAAGAATATACATTTTATAGTCCTTGTAAAGGATTGATCATTGTTCTTCATACTAAAATTGAACAATATATATCGATCTTCGCATGTAGCTCCTATCTCGACGACTCTTATACTTGCAGTAGATACCAAAAAAATATTGCATTAATGTTGTGCTTAATATGTCTAAAACGACCCAAAGATAAATCTAATCAGCCCAAGGCTTGCTTAGTTAAAAAAAAATAAAAAAATTAAAGAGTGACTAGACTAAAAAATTACAGGAAGAAATACATTTCTTCGCACAACTAACCATCGTAGAATTCATGGGATATAAATGAGCCATCCTCCAAAGAAAGGGATTCTTTGGAGAGAGCGCCAACCCTTGTGTTTAATTCTCTAAATATATGAGTGAAAGAAGACCATTCAAAGTCAAGTAGGAAAGCATAGATTTGATTCAACAATGGTTGTAGATGCACCACCTAAATCTACACCTTGTTGTTGGCCTAGGCAATTGCCACCTTGGAGTCGCCCATAACCTGCATTTTTCTCAAATTTATTATTTTGGCAAGGAACATCAATGCATAGTTGTGAACTCCACCTTCATGTTAGTTCCACAAACTGGAGCATATCTAACATGGTAAAAATGATCATCATACAAATGCAAAACAACTCCAATACCTCAACAGGGGGGTGCCCTTGGCCGACACCATTGAAAAATGCCCAAGGAGTTTCCTCGAGCAACGTGGCTTATGTGTCTTGTGTTTCTTCGACTCAAACTTAAATCCTGAAGGAGTTTTGTCACTAGACTAACGACAACTTCGGTCGAGATAAATTTATCTTGAAAGATACATAAGTTGCATGCCCACTAGATGAAATAAGTGAAGAAACGTGGAAGAGACCCAAAAAAATTTACTGCAACTTCATCCCTCCAATAGATAAGCTAATCTTCTAGACTGTCATTCAAGGTGAGAGAATTTACCTTAAAAAATGAAGAGACAATAGACCATACATGTTTCGCAAATGAACCTGAAACGAACAAATGATGAGAAGTTTCAGCATCATGTTGGCATAACACACATTTGTTGGGACCAACCCAACCCCTTCTAAGACGATTATTCCAGGTTAAGAGCTTATCATGGAGATCCAACCATACAAGGATTTTCATCTTAAGTAGTGAATGCATGCTCCAAACTTTGTCCCACCACCACATCCGCTTGCCTAAGAAAGCCTCTTCTGCAAGGACTAAGTAGCCTAGCTTTGTCGCGCAATTCCTTATCTATGCATTCTTTGAAGAAAAATTTAAAGAGCAACTAGACTAAAAAATTACAGCAAGAAAGACATTTCCTCGCACAACTAACCATCGTAGAATTCCTAGGATATAAATGAGCCATCCTCCAAATAAAGAGATTCTTTGGAGAGAGCAACCCTTGTGTTTAATTCTCTGAATATATGAGTGAAAGAAGACCATTCAAAGTCAAGTAGGAAAGCATAGATTTGATTCAACAATGGTTGTAGATGCACCACCTAAATATGCACCTTGTTGTTGGCCTAGTCGATTGCCACCTTAGAGTCGCCCATAACCTGCATTTTTCTCAAATTAGTTCCGCGACCTGGAGTTCACAGCTATGCAATCGAACTTCATGTGAACTCCAGGTTATGGGCTATGCAATCGACCTTCTGTGAACTCCACCTTCATGTTAGTTCCGCGACCTGGAGCACATCTAACATGGTAAAAATGATCATCGGACAAATGCAAAACAACTCCAATACCTCAACAGGAAGGTGCCCTTGGCCGACACCATCAAAAAATCCCCAAGGAGTTTCCTCGAGCAACGTGGGCATGGTTGGCTTATGTGGCTTGTGTTTCTTTGACTCAAACTTAAATCCTGAATGAGTTTTGTCACTAGACTAGCGACAACTTCGGTCGAGATAAATTTATCTTGAAAGATACATAAGTTGCATGCCCACTAGATGAAATAAGTGAAGAAACATGGAAGACACCCGAAATATTTTACTGCAACTTCATCCCTCCAATAGATAAGCCAATCTTCTAGACTGTCATTCAAGGTGAGAGAATTTGTCTTAAAAACTGAAGAGACAATAGACCATACATGTTTCGCAAATGAACCTAAAACGAACAAATGATGAGAAGTTTCAACATCATGTCGGCATAACGCACATCTGTTGGGACCAACCCAACCCCTTCTAAGACCATTTTTTAGGTTAAGATTTTATCATAGAGAGCCAACCACAAGAGGATTTTCATCTTAAGTAGTGAATGCATGCTCCAAACTTTGTCCCACCAGCACATCCGCTCGCTTGAGAAAACCTCTTCTGCAAGGACTAAGTAGCCTAACTTTGTCATGCAATTCCTTGTCTACACATTCTTTGATCAACACATAGTGTCGCCCTCCTCTTCCCGAAGCCAGATGAATTTTGATCTAAGGGTAACCATGTAAATTTTCCACTCTACCACTTCACCACCTTCTAATCCCAAGTCCAACTCCAACATCCTTTCACTGCATCTTGCAATATCAATCCTCTAGCCCCTAGCATCCCAGAAGGAGAAGATCCCTTTTGAATGGAGATGCAAAATGAGATTCTCATACAATTGAAAGACTCTATCCAAAACTTCCTAGGGATCCTCTCCTCTCCTTAAACATTTCCAGTTTCATAAATGCCACATTATCCAATCTCCAATGAGGGGTAAAGCATCCACCAGAGCTTTCCAACCTATTGAGCAATTGACTACTAATTTTATTTGTGAGTGAAACCATTCCTCCATCGATCTCCCAGCTAAATACTTGGATACCAGCATTGTTCCCCAAAGTATATTGTTATTGATAAGCTTTCACAAACTCTTCGTTGTTGGGGCCTTGCCAGACCAATATATGTTCTTAATCCCCCAACCCCCAAGGACCTTTAGCATGGCGATGCAAGACCATTTAATGAGGGGAATACCCTCAACATTCTCTTTTCCAGACCATAAGAACTGATATCTTTTAGAGTCTGGAATTCCTGCGTATACTTTGCACCATAGAGGAGTACGTCATCAACAAATAACAAAGGAGAAATATTTTTTGCAGGGGAAGTTTTGAGTCCTTCTTTAAGACCTCTTCACATTGCATTTCCAATTAACTTGCTTAATCCTTCAACAATAATTAGGAAAAGGAACGAGGACATGGGGTAGCCATGTTAGAGCCCTCTCGAGGGGAAAAAGAAATTAGACGAAGAACCATTAAAGGACGAAAGGGTAGAAATAAGTTCTTCTTTTAAAACCTCTATCTGACTGGATTCATTCATTTCATCAATGAAAGACCTAGGGAAGAGGTTGACTACATTTAAGATTGATTTAATAGGGCACCCTCTAGGTTACTTAAAGAGTCTGGAGAAAAATTCCTTCCCTGCCTCGGGAATTTCTTCAAAAGAAGTGTCAGACTGACCATTTTGGTCCTTGATTTCTCAAATAGAGTTAAGGTTCTTTTGATAGCTCACAAATTTGTGGAAGAATTTGGTATTGTTATCATCCTCCTTTAACTAGATCACCCTATGTTTAAGGTGCTACTTGGTTTTTGCATAGGCCAATATATCCTATCTCTTTTTCATTAGTTCATTTAGGAAAGTTTCTTCATCACCAGTGAGGGAACCAATTGGATTTTCTAACAATAGATAATCAATCTTAGATTCAAATTCTAAAAGGAGGGATTGGGCTTTCAAATTGAAAGCTCGAACCCAAACTTTGGAATTTTTTTGACCTTACCTAGGTTTTTTGTGAATTGTTGCATGAAGGAGTGCCCGCCATCCTCTTCTAGGTGAGTTAAAGTGGATGAAATTAAATTTCTGAAATCCTCCTCCTAGAGCTAGGAGTGGTTGAATTTCATCGAGGCAGGTGAATTTGACCCTTTCTTGTCGATCTTCATTACTATGGGAAAATGATTAGAGATGCCCCCTGAGGAAACTAAGGACATGATTTCCCAATGGTTATCCAATAAATCCTCTAAGATAAGAAATCCATCCAGCGTTTTAGCTACCAGGTTCTCCCCTTTTCTTCCATTCCGCTAAGTGGGAGACAATTTTGGGGGCTCCAGGTCTATCAAATGTGCTTATTCTGTCCAATGAGAAAAGAATCCATCCAGTTGATCCTTACACGGGTGGGCCCCTCTTACTTCCTGAATTGAGAGGGTGAAGTTAGGGTCACCTTCTAGGATGATTTTGGAGGTAGACAAGATACCCGACAAGACCAATCCTTCCTAGAATGATCTTTTATCTATGTATTGCCCATACACATTAACCAACCTAAACGAAGTATCTAAAATATGGTCCCTTAGTTCCACCACAATTCCTAAAGAAATTGAGAGGGAAGAAAGATCCCTTAAATGAGGACTCTAGGATGTGAGTAAATCCCTTGATAGACCTTTTGAATCTATAGTACTGAAAGAGAAATCTTTGAACCACACCCGAAAGGGTTCCCTGGCCTTGACACCTACACACATAGTTTCTTGGATCATAATGACGTTTGGTGCACAGACCTTCATGAGCCTTTTAAGGGAAATAATTTTTTAGGAGCCCTTGACCCCACGAGAGTTGAAAGAGGGGACAATCATCGAGGAACCTTCTCCCAGGATTTCCTCGCTCCAAGGGCCCACATTATGGTAGATTGTTTGCCACTCTTGATGTCCTTCCTTGCTTTAACTTGAGCTAATGAAAGGTGAGACTTCCTTCCCACTTGCATGCTCGGAGCCTTATCTAATGCCAACCCACCCACACAAGCCTCCTCAACCATGGTCTTGACGTTTGAGCAAAGGAGATAGTCGGATTTGAGAAAATACTTGGAGATATTGCTCTTCATAGAGCCTACCTAAGGGGAAAGGGGAGGGGTGGAAATGACACCTAAATGGGGGGTGGGGCCAACATAAGAGGGGGCGATCCAGGTGGATTTTGTGACCAAAAATTTGATGTTCATGAATGTTATGAAAATGTCTCCATGTCGAAGAGCGTGAAAAGAGATTTCCAACACAACTTAAACGGGCTCAAACAAATGTCATATGCAAAAGTTATGGCCTTTGAAAGTTGAAGGAAAAACAAGTGCAGAGATTGCCAGGTGGCACACCCAGAGGTTTACACATGGCACACCCAGAGGTTGACATGTGGCACACCCAGAGGTTTACACATGGCACACCCAAAGATTAACATGTGGTTTACAGATCATGATGTGGCACTGTACAATTGGTGAGGTGGCAGTTGACTATGCAGTCGATGTGGCAATGTATGGAGTTGACACGTGGCAATATTTGACACTAACACATGGAAAGGTTTTGAGAATGTCACGTGGACCTTCTAGAATGTTGGCAACCATAAAATTTATATTATTTATGTAATAATAATCCCATATATTATTTAAATAAAGTGGAAGCCGTGAACCATATGAAGGTTTTATTCATGTAAAGAGGTGATATGAGGATTTTGTGGGATTTGAACCATGATTTTCTCTACTAAACTCCAAAATTTTAGCCATCGAGTAATCATATAATTATCTACATATATGGTTGGGATTTGAGTCTAATGACTATGGTATAATACCATGCCTTGTATGGCATGGAAACAAATCGATTTTTCATAATATATATATTATTTGGTTATTATTGTATTTTGATTTGTTAGACCATATATTATATGGTTTAATATACCATATTAATTTTGGTTAATAAAATATTCGATGACCATAAAAATTGGATCGAATAATATTGAACCATCGAACCTTTGTTATTTAAACAAAGGTATTTTACCATTGTATTACATGGTTCATATTGTAAAGAGTTACCTTGGTATTTTTGTAAATGCAGAGGTATTTCCTGCATAAAATACATTGGAGAAGTGGGTTTTAGGCCTAGTTTTGGCAGTCAAGCTGTGGAGGTGATTTTTCCATTGTGTCAGAGCCTTGTAGTAAAGTTGGAGACAACATTGCGTGTAGGTTGGGAGATTTTTGATGTAATATGAGCATTTGAACATCATTAATAAAGCAATCACTCATTGGAAGCAGACTCATAGACATAGCCCAGGAGGGGTGAACTCCGGTATCAACCTTGTCTTTGTCGCTTCTTTATCATTTCTACTATTCTTTCTTCAATTCCACAATTCTTAATTATTCACTAAGTGTTTTTTAGTATTGAGCAAAATAAGTTCACTTTTATAACTTGCAAATAAGTCACATTTTCAGATCAAGTTTGGTATCAGAGTACGTTTAACAGGATTTGCAAGTAGTGGATGTTAACCAGGCTCAAGCTCAAGCGAGGTGAAGGAATGTTGGAAGAAGCAAATAATGAGATTGGATGCGTATTCTGAAGAAGGGAAATGGCGTCACCAAGATCACCAAGAGAACATCCTTTTGGTTATGAAGAAGCTTTCTTTCAAGCATTTATGAAAATGTGATCCATGGTGGAAGAAATGTACAAGGATCGAAAGAAGGCTAATGAAGAAAGTGGTCCATCGGGGACAACTACAAAATTTGAAGGAGAAGGTGTGACCCTCTTGAAATTCCTCCATCATCTTCATCCTCTTCTAGTTCGAGTGGGATTCTTCTTCTTCTTCTATAAAGAAGCACTCTAAGAAACTCAAACAAACTGCTACAGTGAAGATGGATGATGAGAGATCGTTTTGTTCTCGTTGTCAGAAGAAAGGATACGATGAGGATCATTTTTGGAAACTACATCCCGAAATGAAGCCAAATTGGGCTGGACATCAGAAAGGTAAAAAGAAGATCACAACCATAGTTTAGGATCTTGGATCAAATTCTGATGATAAAACTAAGCTTACATCTATGGGCATCAAAGGTATATTTTTTGTTGCTAGTTCTACTTCATGTGCTTCTTCTTCAAAGGCTAATGTAATCCCTAATGAAAGGAAAAGAAATGAATTGTTTCATATATGAGTCATCTCAATACACACTAAGATAGACACACTTGTTGATAATGGATTACAAGTTAATCTTATTCCAGAGCAAGTTGTTAAGAATTTGGGATTGGAAACTGAACCTCATCCGAGACCATATCCTTCGGGTTGGCTTTGTGATAATGCTAAGTTACATGTAACGAAGCAATGTGAACTAAGATTTGCAATCACATCTAGTTTCGTAGATGAGGTAGAGTTAGATGTGGTTCCACTTGACATTTGCGGGATTGTTTTGGGAAGTCCATATTTATATGACAAGAAGAAAATTTTCTACATTGAACATAACATGTATCATCTTTTCAAAGATGACATTGAGTTCTTTATGAGATCTCATCATATGAAGACTAATTTTTCTATTTTCAGTATTGGGCAAATGAAAACACTAGTTAATGCAAGCAAAAACTTGCCACTCATGTCTGTTAAGGAAGAATGTGAACATAGAAATGAAGTAGTTAAGTTTGATGCTAACTATAATAATCATTGTCAGAGCAAGAGGAATGGATGATATTGAACAAGTGAGGTGACAACACCCTCACTTTATTTCTGAATGAACCAAACTTTTGGAGGTCCAAAAGCGTCTTAGTGGGGAGGAATGATCTAGGTAGATTTTGTGAACAAAAATTTGATGTTCGTGAAAGTTGATGAAAATGTATACATGTTTAAGAGATCGATGAGATCTTTTCAACAAAACTTGAATGGGCTCAAATGGACATCATATGCAAAAGTTATGACCTTCGAAATTTGAAGGCAAAACAGGTGTAGAAATTGCCATGTGGCACACCTAGAGGTTGACACGTGGTTGTATGGATTGTGACGTGGAATTGTATGACTGGTGAGGTGGAAACTGACTATGCATTTGATGTGGAAAGGTATGGTGGAGGTCATGAATGATACAAAGGGTTTATTAATGTAAAGAGGTGATATGAGGATTTCATGGGATTTGAACCGCGGTTTTCTCTACTAAACTCCAAAATTTTAGCCATCAAATAACCATATAATAATCCACACACTACAAGGAAAAGACCCTCTAGCGGAGTTTTTTGAAGATGCCCCTATTAAAATATCCCAAAAATCCATTTATAGCGGAGGCGAGCGGACAAAGGTTTTAGTGGATGTTTTTGTATGGTGCGTTTATAAATATATAACGCACCAGTGTGTTTTATACAACTGACGCACCGGTGCTCACAAAACTAACGCACTATAGTAGGGTTATTTCAAACAAAAAAAATACTCTGGTGCGCTACAAAAATAATGACGCATCGGGGCGCATAGTTGCTCTAAAAAATTGCACACCGGGGCACATAGTTACTCTAAAAAATTGTGCACCGTGGCAATGTTATTTTAATTTTTTTTATATACGATGGTGCACTACTTAAACAATTGCACCGATGCAAACGGTTGCTCCCTAACAATGGTGCACCGTGGTAAGGTTTTCGAAAAAATACTCCAGTGCGCTACATAGATAAAGATGCACCGGTGCAGTTAGTTATTTAGCGCACCATAAAAGAGTTAAATTAAAAAAAATTACCGACCATATTCTTAATCATGCAGAGACGTCAGCTGAGAGAGAAGCAACAACAACATGAGCATAAGGTTGACCTGTACAATGTTGTATGAGATTGGGAGGCGAGGGAGAGGGAGAGGGATTTGTTTCCTGGGCATTTCTATGAATTTTTATGTCTACATTTTAGCTACAAAGACTTGAGTCTAAAGTATAGGCATTTCTACTATAAAGACTTGAGTCTAAAGTGTTGGCATTTTAGCTGTAAAGACTTGAGTCTAAAGTATGGGCAGTCTCTCAAAATTCTAATCTATAATTATCTGAAGCATGTTGTAGACTCAAGTATTTGGTGAACTCCCAGTTAACGGGTTGTCTAGCAAAATTCTAATCCATATTAGTTGCTAATTCACAATTGTGTGTGATTATGATGACAATTTGAGTTCTTATGACCATGATGTCCATGATGGGAATCTTGCTCCATGGGTACCTACTACCATCCGGATCACCCTTCCCATATCACCATCATGATCATCAATGATTATAACCTTGTGTAATCTCGCTATCAATGATCATAACCAACTTGCATGATCATCAATGATCATAACCCGCGTGATCTCTTTGTCAATGATCATAACTTGAGTGATCTCATCGTCAATGATCATAAATCGCGTGATCTTGCTGTCAATGATCATAACATGCATGATCTCGCTGTCAATGATCATAACCTGTGTGATCTCACTGTCAATGATCATAACCTTGATCTTGCGTCAATGATCATAACCGTCTCTCAAAATCCTAAACTATAATCATTGCCCCTTTATAATATAGTTGGGAGTTCACCAAATCCTTGAGTCTACAACATGCTCAGTCTAGCAAAATTCTAATCTATATTACCAACACATACATTTTTTGATGACTTTTAAGGTAGAACAGTGCATATATTTAAAAGACATCGCATCGGTGCGTCTATAACACACCAATGCACCGGGGCATTGAATCAATAACCACACTGTGACATAATTAAATAAAACAAATACACACCATCGTAGGATTATTTCGAAAAATATACTCCAGTGCACTCCATGGTATAGTGACGCATTGATCAACGCACGTGCTCTTTTGGGACGCATTGTGATAGGGTTATTTAAAAAAAAAATCATCCAGTGCGCTTGTTAAAACCAAATGCACCAGTGTCGCTAATACTAGAGCGCACCGTGACATGGTTAAATAAAAACATTTATGCACCATTGTAGGATTATTTCAAAAAATATATGTTGGTGCGCTCTGTAGTATATTGATGCACCGAGGGGCACTGTTGCTCCAAAGGGAGCACCGTGTTAGGTTTTTTTTTTTTTTTTTAAATAACCGGTGCCCTATGTAACATCGGACGAACTGGTGCGTCGGAAAATATATACGCCAGTGCGCTACGTAAATATTGTAGCATCGGTGCGTTCAATCATTGAGCATACTAGAACATGGTTTAATAAAAAAAAATTATTGGCCGTAAAATTCATTTTTACCATTTTCAGTGTTGTAGAGCCCAAAAGCACCGATGCCATTTTTGCCTCTCTGAAGCACCCTGTCATCAGTGCTTCCCTTGCTTGCCTTCCTTCTGTCTGTTGGTGTGCGCGTGGCTTTCAAATTTTTCCAAACTGTGGGCAAATTTGGTTTTTTTTACTATGTGCCAACCATGCCTCCCCAATGACAAAATGCCCAGGTAATATATTTGTTTCTTTATAACTTATATTTTCGGTGGATTAAAATTTAAAATTGAGTTAATTTTTCACTATTTAATTTTTTTTCTTATGCGCGATATGTTTGAGATGTTCGGCTCGCACCACGGTCGATGACCCTTGTAAATTTACAGGGCGCACTGCAACATAATGTTAAATTCCTCAGCGATGCGTAGGTAAAGAGAAACACACTATAGTGTCCGTTTATCGGTGCACCACATAAAATTATATAGCTATTCGATGGTGCGTTTCAGTACCTCTAACACATCAAGTTGTTACGGTACATGACACATCGCGTGAATGAGATATATTATTTTTAGCAGTGCGTTAGTAAGCATGCGCATTAGTGCGTTCATGTTTACAAATGCACCGTTTTAAAAAAATGGCATTTTGTCGCGGTGCGACCTGGAAATTCTCTGTGTGTACCGTTAGCGGTGCGAACCAAACGACTTGAACGCACCGCCTTAACTAATATTTTTTAAAATGTTTTATGGTGCATTAGGATTTTAATTTGTTTTTATTTTAAGTGGTGCGTAGGGTAGTCATAACGCATCGGTAGGGCGGTGCATCAATGTTAAAAAATTGGTGGGGCGGTGTGTCTCTGTTACTTAAACGCACCGAGGCAGATAAGGAACGTATACGCATAACCTTGACTAATTTTTAAAAAATTGTTTTACGGTGCGTTATGATTTTAATTTGTTTTATTTTATGTGGCATGTCCCAGCTTAGGGGTGAGCATATTACTTCAAGTAATTCTGCTCAGACCAGTGTTATAGAGTAGAATTTTCACACTATATTTTGGAGTAGCATTGCTCAATAGTAAGCTTGGTACGTTACAAATTGGTATCAGAGCATGGTACCCAGCTAGGAGGTTAGGTATGTTATAGATTGGTATCAAAGCTGGTACCCAATTAGGAGGTTGGGTATGTTACAAATTGGTATCATAGCGCGGTACCCAACTAGGAGGCTAGGTATGTTATATCCACCATTCATATGAGCGACCCGACAATGACGAGTGCTATTTTTTCATTTGGGTGGAATATTCCTAGTGGTTTTGGGACTGTCCCTAGTCAACTGAGGGGAAATAATGTGTCAGGAGGATTTAATTTCCCATGGGTTAGCATACCTTTCCCCGAGGAAACACCCCTAGGGGAAACTTTGCATAGTGGGGTGGCTTTCCATTAATCCATACATCTGGTGCTGGGGGGTTCTTCCTCGAGCCTAGTTTTGGGAACAATTTTCCTTTAGGGTCTATGCCTACCCCTAGGGGCAATCCCCTTTGGGGCATGCCTAGTCTTGGGAGTATCCAGGCTCCTGGGAGTGCTTCCATGCATGGGGGAAACTTCCCATTTGGAACATCACATCCTTCTGGAAGCACAAACATGGGGGACCACAAGGTTCATTTGGGACTCAAGGAGCTTCACCCTCATCCTGGTGTTAATTTAATCATACATTGATTCCTTTATTGGAAACATTGGAATTGCCCAATATGTCGCGTCTGAAAAATGGCCCCATTTCCCATGACCTTCATGGACGGTCAAATCTGCTAAGCTCCCATCAAACATGCTTAAATTTAATGGAAATCCAGGAGAATACCTCTCCACACACATATTGACATATCAATTGTGGTGTTCATCCAACTCCTTGATGGATGACAACATAAGGTTGTGTCTTTTCCAAAGATCCTTGATCAGAAGTGCCACAAAATGGTATATTGAATTAAAGGATGCTTCCTTCAATAGTTTTGATGACTCGACGATGGTGTTTCTAATGCATTATCATTTTCCCATTCGGTACAAGGTAGGAACATAGCTCTTGACATTGTTGCATCAAGATATTTCCACTCACATTTATGATCACATTCATGGGTGGAGGCGACGACGTAGGATGATTAAGACCTAGATTTTGAGCCAACTCTTGATGGAGTGGTTCACCAAATATCTCTTATCACCCATTTCCAAGGATGTTGCTATGGTAGGTGCGACTACTATAGTGAAAGGCATCATGCATTCACAACACTTAGATTTGATTTA
>ML804623.1:162695-176657 GCA_009831015.1 Picea engelmannii | reverse complement strand
GATCCTTCTAGTCATAAATTCCATGAGTTCTTGCTTCTTCTATTCTAGGGCTTCCTTTTCTTATTTTCTTTAGATATGGTATTTTTCAATCCATATCTTGCCTAACAAAGCTATAAATGAGGCATGGTCCTCAATAAATTTAATAAATTCAAATTCTTCCTTTGTCTAAGCTCCATGGCTACTCATAGGTATCTAGGTAATCTTGCCACATAAGGTTACCATTTTTCCTTTAAACAACCCTATTTTTCCTAGTGAAGGAACCATAGCAGTCCTTCCTAGGGTTTCCCAAGTGCTTTTTGTCATAATTTTCATTTGTGTTTCCTCATCCAGAGCACAGTCAATGTCAAAGTCTCCTATTCTTACGTCGATTTTCTCATTTTCTTTGAAGATCTCTGACAAACTGGCATCTTTATGTTCATTCAAGTTTTCTTTCATTTTCATTAACATAATCTCTGATTATTTCTGGGGTTCTTCTATAATCTTAGTCTCTTGATCTCCTTAAGGGTTTGCTTGCTCCATATTCAACTTTTCTAGTCTAGCAATCATTCTAGGGCAATTCAGTACTTCATGTTCCACAGCCTCACAATAGAGACAACTAGGTTTTCTTCCAAGGCATTCCTTAGCAAGATGTCCTAGTCTTCTGCAACTGTAATATAGAGTTAATCCTCTCTTTCTCTTCAATGATCCCCAACTTTTCCTATACTATGCGCTAGGATCATAATGGCTAGCCTGCAAAAATTTATTTCTAGGATCCTGCATCCACTCGTTAGTCCAAACATTCTTTCTATGCATAGGTATAACATATCTTTCATTATTATTATAAGATCTATTCAAATCAAATGTTATTTCATCTAACAATGCCCTAGTTTTCAAGCTAGGAATTTTTTTATCAAGCATACCTAATTCATGCTTCAGAAACAAAACTTTCCACTTATTGAGCACAAAGCTTCCAGATCTAAAACCTTTCACTATTATTACCTTTATCAGAGCACAAAGCTTACAGATCTTACCTCTTTTCTTCAGATTTGGCTTCTTTTCTTCAGCACAAAGCTTCATAGGTCAAGTAGAGTACTTTGCATCAGAGAGATAGATCTATGCACAGAGTTTCCACAAGTTCAGGATGAATCTTTACACAAAGCTTTTTCTTCCTTAGTTCCCAACAATCACAGTTTCATGTCCCAACAATGGAACCATTTGTTGGCATAGGGGAAAACCAAGGGTTCAATGCTACAACAAAGAACCAAAAAAACCCTAACTACCGACCCTTTCGGAAACACCTGTGAAGTAGATAAAGCCCCACCCAAGGTAGAGGCAGGAGTGATTATAGGACTCATGTATCTGCAACCTTAGCTGGGATATAGATCTGTGATTACACTCTTAACAAAGAACTTAGCATCAATAGTTCACCTAGAATTAACCCTTCTCTCACTCTATAGATAACATAGATCATTTGATCTAGATGGATATCGGTGGCGACCCACCTTTTCCAACTGGCTCAAAAGAGTTTTCTGACAATTTTGGCAATTTACTATTTTTAGTAGTTTTAACTTCTGCGCCATTTTGAGGGCCTAAATAAAGGTTTTTCAATATATAGATCCTCAATGATATATAAAGGCATTATCTATTCCCCAAAATGAATCTCCTCGATGATACCTTTCTAACGGGCTATCACACGCCTAAAAAAAAGATCGTATGCAAAAGTTATGACCCTGGGAAGTTGATGTACTGACTTACCCAAATGGGGCCCACACGAATTTTGGCGCTTCATCTCCTAGTGTTAGGTTTTTGGATGTCTAGGGCTTTTGGAATTATTTCATATTGTAAAAATTCCTTCATAGCCTCATTGTAATTTTCTTCTTGTGAATGCACCCTGCCGTCACATCTCTTCTCAAAGATAAGCCACCACCATTCCAGCAAGCTTGTTTCCGCTGCATTTTATAGTTTCAGCTTATTTCGTTATTGAATAGAAAACCATTTTTACTGTATCTCTGTTATTTTGTGTTAAGAACCTGTTGATAATCTGTATTCATTTCGTTCTTCTCATAAAATATGGATCAGTGGTATCAGAGTGGTATGCTCCTTGTCACCTTAATGCATGTCCCCAATGAGGTTAGAGTACAAAGAGTTGGGTCTCGAGCTTGTTTCTCTTGAGGAAAAAAGATCTCACATGCCTAAGAGACCTCCCATAGCAGGAGAAAATAAATATGATGGGATAGGAGATCCTTTCAAACTGTTGATTGAGGAATCCCTCACGCAACACAGGAACGAGATGATGGATAGTTTTGCGCAAATCCTTCTGTGACTACCAACAGGCGAACGCAGGCACCGCCCCCTTCAAGATACAAATAAACTTTGATATTACTATATTTTAAGGTCAGATATACACAGATGTTGTAGATAGGTGGTTGAATCTACTAGAAGGGTATTTTTTTGTTCATAAATTTTTGAATAGAGAAAATATTACTTTTGCACTCCTCAAAGTTGTTCCCCATGTCAAAGATTGGTGGGAAACTTTCTATGCGAAAAAAGAAACAGAGGAAACCTCATTATTTTCAATCATGATCACCTGGGAATCCTTCAGGGATGTTATTAAGGAACAATACTACCTTGTCAGAATTTATGACAACCTGTATACCAAATGGACCACACTGCGGCAAGAAAGAGACCAATCAGTGTCATATTTCACAAATATCTTCCATACCTTGCACACTAAGTTGGGTATCAAAGATTCAGAGAAACATTTGGTGCTCAAGTATAATGGTGCTCTACATAGATACATCCAGACTGAAATGGAATTTCTGGACATCTCATCCTTAGGTGTGGCCTACCGATATGCCGTGAAAATCGAGCAGAAGCTTAAACAAAAGATGTGGCAATTTGGGCTTGGGAACCCCTCACAACAAAATCCAAGAAAGGGTGGCCCCAACCCACTGAACTAAGGACAGAGAAAAGATGGACAGTATCAGGACAACCAATACAAGCCACAAGCAAAGAAGGACACCAGAAAGACAAAGAAAGATACCGGGAAGTGGTGCAACTTCCATAAGAGCCCTTGGCATAACACTGCTGATTGGCACTCAAAGCAGTCGTTGGTGGCTGAAGTGAAAGCCTCTGAAGCAGATGTAGATTATGACTCTGAGATAGAACCAAAAAGGGGAAGATAGATCATTGACGAGGAACCCATTTCCACTATTGCTACCACCAAGCTCCAGCCTGATGAACTAGACGAGCCAGAAGAAGGAGAGCACCTCTTCCATTCACAGATGTGGGTAAAAGGCACCCCACTGCACTTAATCATTGATAGCGATAGCTAGAAGAACCTCATATTAGTATAGGTCATCAAGGGGCTAGCCCTGCCAACAATTCCGCACCCACAACCCTACACCATTGGATGGCTCCGCTAAGGAAGCAATCTCAACGTCAACCAACAGTGTCGACTATCGTATGACATCAAGCCCTTCAAAGATGAGGTACTGTGTGATGCTTCTCCTCTCGAAGTTTGAGATGTTCTTTTGGGCCAAACTTATTTATGGAAACATCATGTTATATATGAGTCTAGGCCTCATAGTGTTATTATTACTTTGAAAAAGAAATTGTATAGGATACCCGAGGCAGTCCCACCTAGTGCTATTTCCTTGATCTCTGATAAGCAATGTAGAAAGCTCATCTCTTAGACTGGGAAGTTTGTCTTCTTTGTGATTCTCTCTCAGAATAAGCAAAATATCACAGCCACATCTAGGGTCTTTGTGGTTGACCTTTCCACACAGCAAAAGAAAGTAGACAAGTTCATGGAAGAATACTCATATATCTTCTCCTCACCTATAGGGGTACCTCTGCATTGCCAGGTCAAGCACCCCATCAATTTGAACCCCGACACACTTCTTCCCAATGGGCCATTCTATCATCACTCTTTGTTAGAGAATGAGAAGATCAAGTGATATATCCAAGAACTTCTCCACAAGGGGCACATCCGCCCTATCTCATCACCTTGCACGAGCCCAATTGTGCTGGTATAGAAGAAATATGGAACCCGATGACTCTGTATTGATTACTGAGCTATGAATAAAATCACTATCAGAAACCAGTGCCTGATTCCCCGAATCGATGACCTCCTTGATCAACTCACGGGGGCCAAATACTTTAGTAAGATTGATATGAAGTTTCGTTACCACCATGTCCTGATAGAACAAACAGATGTATGGAAGACCACCTTCAAGTCAAAGGAAGGAATTTTTGAATGGTTGGTCATGCCCTTTGGTTTGAAAAATGCTCCAACCACTTTCATGTGGATGATGGACGATATCCTACAACCATTCACCAATACTTTTGTAGTGGTGTATCTATATGACATTCTAATTTACGTCAAGACTTGGGCCGAACACTTGCATCATATTCAACAGGTTCTGCACACCCTGTGGCAGCACAAGCTATACACCAACCTAGAAAAATGCTCCTTCGGCATGGACATGATCCATTACCTAGGATAAATCATTGATTAACATGGCGTACATGTGGATCTAGCCAAGATCCAAGTCATTCGTGACTAGCCAACCCCAACAACAATCACTGAGCTTCGGAGCTTCTTGGGACTTACTAATTTCTACCACAAGTTCGTGTTGGGTTTCTCCCATATTTCATGGGCCCTCAACCAAATAAACAGGGGTGGTGGTAAGGTGAAATTTGCGTGGGGCCGGTCCCAAAAGAAAGAATTCGATGAATTGAAGCAGTGCTTGTGCTCTGCCGCAGTACTTTCACTACTAGACCTACAACATCCCTTTGAGATCGAGACATATTCTTTAGACTATGTTGTGGGTGTCGTTCTCACTCAGCACGACCACCCCGTGGCCTATCATAGTGAGACACTGTTAGATACTATCCATAAGTACCCTACTTATGACAAAGAAATGTACTCCATTATGCAAGCATGTTGCTAGTGGAGACATTACATTATTGGGAAGGAGATAGTCATCCACACTGATCATAAGCCACTGCAGTTCATGAAGATACAGGGAAAATTGTAGAATGACTTCCATCAAAAGTGGTCCACATATTTGTAGCAATTCCACCTCAACATCAAGTATAAAACATGAAGCATCAATCGCATCACTAATTGCCTCAGCATACCACCATTCGTGACACTCACCATGGTGCTAGACTCTTGCGACCATGAGACATATGGATGGACCCAACTCTATGAGATAGACCCTAAATTCGCCACCACCTACCAAATGTTGGGTGAAAATGAAGTTGTCTATAATTTCCATCTTCAGGATGGGTTGTTGTGTTGTCTAAGCCATATCTATGTTCCCTCAAGTGAGTGAGCGAAGCTGATATGGAAATCCCACTACAGTTGGGTGGCAGGACACTTCGGCGTCGAAAAGACAGTGGTGATGCTACAAAAACATTTCAACTAGCCAAAACTTTGACAGGAGGTCAACAAGTATATCAGGTCTTGCAATGCCTGCTCTATTGCCAAACCAACCACTAAGAAACAAGGCCTGCACACCCCTCTTCCTACTCCTGATAGGCCACGGGAATCCATCTCAATGGACTACATGTTAGGCCTCCCATCCACCAAGCAGGGAAATTATTGTGTTTTTGCAGTTGTTGATCACTTTTCTAAGATGGTGATTCTGGTTTTCTGCAAGAAGAACATCATAGCAGAGGCCACTGCCAAGCTCTTCTTTGAATGAGTCTAGATACATTTTGGAATCCCACAAACCATTGTCTTATATTGGGATAGTTGATTTCTCAGCACATTCTGGTCAAGCCTCTGGTCACTGCTGGACACCAAGGTCACCAAATCCACGACCTTCTACCCCTAGACAGATGGCCAAACCAACGTTATAAATTGAATAATTGTGCATATCCTTCACATGTATAATTCAAAGTACCCTTGCACATGGGATGAGAGACTTCCCTATGTCCAACATAGCTACAACCAAGCCTTGCATATCTCAACTAGCCACAACCCCTTTCAAGTGGGGTTGGGATTCCAACCATTGGGTCCCATAGATGTTGCACTTCCCCTTGTGCATGGATGATTTTAGGGGCTAAATTTCTCTCATGGGCTAATTTTCCATGGTTTTTCCAAAATCGAGATTCGCTATTTCAAAAAATGATTCGCCCAAATTCTATAGGATAAAATTATTTTACCTTAAAATCGCCAAAATTTTATAAAAACTATATAATATCCTTATATATTTGAACATTTTTACAAAAATATCGCCAAAACTTTATAGTTGGCATATGAAGGATTAGTAGGATTCACCAAGGTTTTTACATTTTCAAAAAAAATTCCATCCTTAAAATCATCCCTGCCCTTGTGGTCACCTTGACTGACTCATCTCTTGCTCCAACTGAAGCTGATAAAGACACTCAGTTCATTGAGAAGATATAGAACATCTGCCAATAGGTTCAGGATATCCTACATATGTCCAATGACAAGTACAAACAATGCCATTATCAACATCGGGTGCCACATAAGTTCTAGGTGGACGACAAAGTTTGGTTGCACTTATAGAAACAACACCTTACAGGACCCCATCGAAATATTCTCCCACTCCATTATGGATCTTACACTATCACCAAAGCCATGGGGGATAATTCTTTTGAGCTCAACATTCCTCCTTTCCTTGGCCTGCACACAGTGTTCAACGTGAATCTCCTTCACCCTTATTTCCCACCATTATTGGACATCTCAGAAGTAACAGAACAACTAACACCAATAGAGATCAACCCCAACTACATACAATAGGAATCCAATTATCATATTGTGGACAAACATATCAAGGGAACTCAACAACAAAGGATCCAGCTTTATTGAGTTGTCAAAGCAGGGCAACTCCTGCACCAAGGCAAGTGGCTCACTTGGGGCCAAATTCAGCAAAAATTTCCTCATCTAATGAGGGACCTCAATGCAATGGAGACCATTTCTTCCTAAGGAGGGAGGATTTATCCATATGGATATCTCTTTCCACCCACCTTTTCCATCTGGCTCAAAACAATTTTCTGACAATTTTGGCAATTTACTAGTTTTAGTAGTTTTAACTTTCAGGGCCATTTTGAGGGCCTAAATGAAGTTTTTTCGATATTGATCTGCTAAATTATAGAATAAGGCATTATTTATCCCCCAAAATGAATCTCCTCAATTATACCTTTCCAATGGGCTATCACACGCCTAAAATGGAGGTCATATGCAAAAGTTACGACCCCAGGAAGTTGATGTACTAACTTACCCAAATGAGGCCCACATGTCTTTTGGCGCTTCATCTCCTAGGGTTAGGTATTTGGATGTCTAGGGTTTTTGGCATTCTTTATTATTGTAAAAATTCCTTCAGAGCCTCATTGTAATTTTCTTCTAGTGAATGCGCGTTGTCGTCACATCTCTTCTCAGAGATAAGATGCCACGATTCCAGAAAGCTTGTTTCCGCTGCATTTTACAGTTTCAACTTATTTCGTTATTGAATAGAAAACTAGTTTTACTGTATCTCTATTATTTTTTGTTAAGAACCTATTAATAATATGTATTCATTTCATTCTTCTCATAAAATATGGATCAACATTGCAATATATACTTAGGTCTAAGATGATTTAGCACTTAGCAGCATACAACAAACCAGATCTAGTAGACCAAGCACTTAGCAACTTCATACACATCAAATATATCATCTATACACATATAATAAGAACAAATCATAAGTAAATATATCTAAACATTTCATATCACTTATCAAGAGAGGGAAAACACATGTAAGTAACAACACAAAGCATGATACATAGATTTACATGATTCACCCCCACCCTGGGGCTACGTCCACCAACTCTTCTTCTCTATTATTGTTGGCCAATTGGTTACAAGCATAGAGCCTCAAAACCTACTCCATGCAGGATAGGAGATCTATGTATCTCGCTAGATCCTCCTTCCCCATGTAGCTCTAAGAATAAAACCTTCTTACAATCCATGCACTTAGCACTTACAATACTTGCACTTAGCTCTACAAGTATATCACATAGATCAACTCTTAGCACTAAGCCACTTCTAAAGTGTCCTCAAAAAAGGGTCCCTTCTTACATAGCCTAGAATTCTACTTATACATTACAAAAAGGGGCCTAAAAATGGGTAAACCCATGGGCCAACATACCAGTCCCACTACATTATCCCCCAAAACCCAAAAAGGACCCAAAAAGGGGGTCTAGCTTCCATGATCTCCACTTCACCTTGCGCTCCATCTTTGATAGGTTGTTGAAGTCCCAAAAATGGTCAAATATGACCAAGTGTTCCTCAAAAATTGGTCAAGGGACAATAGGGACACATAAAAGAAACATCATAGATTGGACACAATGTTGAACCTTGATGACAATGCGGTTCTTAGCACAAGAAGTAAGATACAAAGTAAGGTACACAAGTTGAAGTTTCCCAAAGGAACATGTGCGAAGCTGCAAAGAGGCCTGGAGTGGCATCCCTTGAGAAAAATGGGTGCAACGCGTGAGAAGGAAGGGAAGGAAGGATGGTGAAGCTTGGAAAAAGTGGGTCAAGTTGATATAGGGTTTTAGACACCTAGGGTTTTGTTATCTAGGGTTTTGGCACTTAGGTTTCGACCTAAGGTTGTCGGTGAGGTATTGTAATGTATAAATAAAGGTCAAGAGGACCTGGGTCAGGTTGGTCATTCAGTATTGATACAATATTGTTGTTGATCTAGCTCTATTGTGGGAGAGATTGTTTTATTGAGAGAGAGAGATTTATGGTTTTGTAAGATCTTCAGCTGTGTGTGAAGATCAAGTCCTGCAGCTGGGTGCGTAGAAGAGGGGAGAGAAAGAGAGAGAAAAAAGAATATCTGCTAGATGAGAGTGCAGACAAGAACTGTATGCTTTACCTTAATAAATCATAAGCATAGTTCTGTGGATGTATCCCTAGAGGGAGGGTGAACCAAGTATATCTCGCGATGTGTATGTTTGATTGATGCTTTGATCTCTGTTGTTGTTATCTTGTTATTTACATTGTTCTGTTAGATCAGATCTATAACTGCATAGGATAGATCTAGCTTGATAAGTGATAGGTTCATATTGTGTTGTTGTTCTACGAGATCCACTTGATATTCCCCTGGTTGTAGACATCTGTGTCCTACAACCCCCTCATAGCTTCTTCGGGTGAGACTGCATCTACTTTGCAAGTGTTTTTGAAAGGACTAGTAGCTGGGGCTTGTTGGTGTGCTCTTAGAGTGAACCTCAGGTCTACCCCTATGACAACAACTATTGTAGTGGGGGTGTTGGAAGCAGGCCGAATCTGAAAGAAAGGCTATTTTGGGAAGAAAGACATGGAGGAGGAAAGCGACAGCTAGAAGGAAGAGCATCATGTGCTCATTCATGGAAGACCTAATGACATTAGGGTTAGGGTTTTTGTAATACATTGTAATGGTTGATGAGACAAAAATGTATATATATAGATACCTAGGGGAGGTAGTGGGGGTTCATTAAAAATAAATCTTAGGGAAACATGAGGGTTTTTTGAGGGAGAGTCTTGTTTTGATAAAACGTTACTCACATGAAAATGAGTAACTATTTTGTAATACTCTATCATACGACCCAATTTTGTAAGTTGTTGAGTTGTAGAGGGACAGAAGGGTAGATCTTGAGGGTTAGATAATAGGCTGAGGATCATGTTGTGATCTAGTTTGCCTCATAATAGATCTCAACTTGACTGAGAATGAGCTGTAAAGTGCGTGATGCTGTAGTTTTGGAACTACCATAATACAAGATCTTGAGAGACAGATCTTTGTGGACCTAGCCCAAGGGAGGTGAACCATGGTAAAACCTGTGTTATGTGATTGAATTCTTGTGTCTCTTTTACTGTTTATGAGGAGATGTTAGTATGATGAATGAATGAACTAATGAGTTTAATTACATCGCATACATAATTGGTAATTATAGTATATTTATTTAACAAGTTAAATACAACTCTCAGTGCATACTTCACATATCTCCATTCAGTCCTAGACTGCAAACACCTGAGTATTGCAGTCACCCATTAAGAATATCTTGGGTGAGATTGTGTAGTGCACCCTATGTACTGCATTGCCTTCTATTTTACTAGGAGGGAGGATATTTTTAGAGGCTTTGTCGGAACCCTATTAGACCTGAACCTGGGTCAATCATGTTAAAGGTGTAACTCTGAGAAATTAAACCAAAAAATGGTTTTGTTACCAGTTGGAACAATATAGGATTGAGTGGATGTGATCTGTTAAAGATCTATTAAAAGATGGTAAGATCTACTGAAGGCAGGTCAAAAGAATACCAAATCAAACGACAAGAAGGTGAGAAGAATGTGTCACTAGAAGGGGATGTTGAGACAGTGGAATCCCACAAAATAAGAGATTGAAAGCTGGTTGAAGACAAAGGAGCTAGAGTTTGCACAAAAAGATAACAGAAACCATAGAGTAACACCGCGCAACTACCTTGAGAAGTATGTGTTTATTGATCTGCATGAAGTATTTTTTTGTGATTTTCCACACCTATTGTAGGAGTGGATATTGAGGTTGAAGGAAAACTATGCAAGAAACTAGTTTCGATAGTTAGAGTGGACCTCGGTTCATATTAAAAAGTTACAACAGGTGAATAACAAATTCACCCATGCAGTATGTTGGAACACATATATATTTATAAAACTTTAGACTTTAATAAATTTCATTCTCGTTTAAATAAAAACAATGTGTGCTTAGTACTCACCATTGATTAAGTCTCCCATTTAATCAAATGATCCTAATCTCTTAACAATTATGGATCTGCCTACTCATTAATGAGTCAAATAACCAAAGACTACATTTGAAATATCTGGTTTCATAGTTTCGTGATGCAGACACTTCAACATACAACAATTTAAAAATCTCGATAGCCGAAGTCACAAAATCATTTTAAGTATTAAACTAGATTATTTAAGAATTAAAAATGATTAACAGTTAATTAATCATATCGTGATTTTGTGTTTCAAAGATCCTTCCTTGAAAGACTTTCAAAGTCCCGATAGCCGAAATAGCGAAGTTGTCTTAGGTTGATCACAATTATTTAAAGGGGTTAAACATGATTAAAGTTAATTAATCACATCGCGATTTTGCATTTCGGGGATTATACCTTGAAATTTCAAAAGATATTATGATAGCCGAAGTCATGAAATTTTCTTAGCAATAAGTGTGATTAACTAACACATTAATGATGATTATCACATAATTAATCCTTCACTAATTGATGACTCAGATAAATTCAAATTCCATCTATGCTTTTCTTGAAAATTAATGACATTAATAATTGATTCACAACAATCATTCCAAGTGATATCTTAAACCACCACTGAAATCTTATTCATTAAAGAAAATTAAATGCCTCGTCAGTAGAAGTATTGGAAAATCGACGCAATTAAAGGAAAAGGATATTGAATTTCAAATTTCATTGTGCGTTTTCACTAAGCAATAAGTTTTCAAGGTAGTAAAGTTTGTGCATTTATTGTGACATATAACAGAGATATGAGACTTGATACCATGGCTTCTCGAAAAGAAACTAAATCTTCTAGTGAAGGATCAAGCCAAAACACATATATCCTTTCCGACACCTCACCCAAAAGCATAGATGTTGCTAAATCTTGGACACAAGTGTTCAACATTCTACAATATGAATTGGTCAATTTCCTAGATAACTCACGTGATAATGACACAGAGGACCTAGCTACCAAATAAAAAATTGTTTCCCAGTTATATCTACATAAGATAGCAATGAGGCCTAGGCTCTTTCCCTACAACAATATGATCGGTTGGGCATTGGAGAATGTGGACATTCCTACTAGAACCATTTTCAATTAAAAAAAGGTCACAGTTGGGTCTTTCTGGATAGAATATCTATAGGTGATGTACAAATTGTCTCCAGTATCAAATTTTGTTTACAATGCCAGTTTTCTAGTAGAATTTAACAAGAAGGAATGTGACCAATATGGAAAAAACCCTCATGATTTAATTAAAGACTGGTACTCTCACCCCGAGAATTTCAGAGCTGATTCCCATGGTATATACCCAGTTTTTGCACTAGAACCTCACAAAATGTACATATAAATGATGATGTGTAGTCTCTACGGGAAAGAAGATACAACCCATTTATTTTTACAGTGGGTACACATTATGCACACAGTGGTCGAGGGTTATTCTTTTGATTGGGCCAAGATATTGTCAAATAGTTTGGTTAAACATATTACAACATATCAGTCACTAAAATCCCAGGGGAAATCGACCCAATTTTTCATGTCATCTTATATCATGGACGTCGTCTATTCAATGATGCCTTTTCCACTGATGGGTTGGAGTTTGACTCTAAATAGTGTTGAACCCATACATATTTATCATTCAAAACTTTGGGAAGAGATGATGAAAGATTTCCTTTATGAAATCTGCAACTGGTTGATGGTGTTGATGCACACCTCTATATATGGTTTCCCACCTCCCAGAATTTACGACAAAATTATGACTAATCTAGGCAAGATAACATATTGGTACATTGAGGAGAATTTATCCTATATTAGGGTTTTCAGCTGTTCGGTTCCTCCACATGCTTAGGATAAATTTTTACCAGACCGATTGGTGTGTCGAAAAGTAGCACATCAAACTATGCTTGGAGGTATTTGTAAGGATCTCAAAGTAGTACAGAAAAAGGTATGGCCATCTTTTCCCTTTCATATTGGTATGTTTTCTCTGCTAGATTTTGGTCATTCGAAAGTGGAAGTCATTTCCCTAGGAGAAATCAAACTGGTCGATATCGAATTCAAGAAGCACAATCCACAAAAGATCATAGGTAACCACATGGCTAGTTGCAATCTGAAAATATATGAACATGAAGATTCTGCTCAAGATGAAATATTCCAAGGAGTGAGGTCCTATCAAGAGGTTTTGTATTGAATTCAATATCTGACACTAGATAAAATGGCTAAGTTTTATAATTTCTAGAAACATCAAAGAAATGGCCTCCCCAAAGTATTTCAAGGGGAAATCCCAACACCTCCAACCATACAACAAATGAAAACACAAGGGTTAGAAGTAGGGAGCTCTAATGGACAGGATTCCCAAGACAATTTGGAGGAAAATGAGGCCTTGGTAAAGAAGACAAAAGAAAATCCACAGTCCACATCGAGTAAAACAAAAACTGACATAGCTAGGAAGAAGACATCCACTGAGATAGGCATGTTGGCACAGGGGCAGACCCAGGGTTCATCTCTAATAATGTACCAACAATCCCCAACTACTAGCCCTTTCAGAAACACCTATGAAGCAGATGCAGTATCACCCAAAGTAGCTATAGGGGGTTACAAGACACAGGTGTCTACAACTAGAGGAAATTCAGAGTGGATTCACAACAACAAAACACAACCACCTAATTATCCTTTATCTTCCTTAAGCCTATTGTCCAAGTTACATTTCAGATCTAACACAATATCACAATAGTAGCATATCAAATGAGAGAGAACACAACATAAATCACACATAGCACAAGATATACGTGGTTCACCCTCTCCCTAGGGCTATGTCCACATAATTGTGCTTTTTTATATATTAAGATGAAAGCATGCAATTCTTATCTGCGTTCTTAGCTAGAAGATATTCTCTTCTTATCTCTCTTTCTCTCCCCTCCCTACACACCCAACTGTAGGGTTGATCTTCGCACCCAATTGAAGATCGTACAATACCATAAGGTTCTCGCACTCAACACTTCTCTCTCATAGAATAGTACTCACTCAATCATACAATAACAATGAGCCCTTAAACAACTTAGCACCAACCCATCCCAAGTCATTTAGGCTTTTATTTATACATTACAGTAGCTCTCGGACACCCTTAGGTTGAAACCTAAGTGTCAAAACCCTAGATACAAAAACCCTAGGTGTCTAATACCCTAGGTCAACTTGATCCACATTTTTAGGGCTTCACCAGC
>ML804623.1:105943-119649 GCA_009831015.1 Picea engelmannii | reverse complement strand
CGATTTGGGTTTCCACGTAAAACACTGGTGTATTGTGCATGTGTGTGATTTTTTATTTATTACTGCTCATTATTGGATAATAATTCTACATTGATATAACATTTGAAGAAAAAGGATTATAATTACGGTATTACCGATTCACCCCCCCTCTCAGTAATCCATATGCCTTCGATCCTAAGATGACATTCCAATTAAGAAAAAAGAACACTGCAACTCTCAAAGAAATGCAAAACATTGCAGTTGATGTGGAGACCAACTTTCTGATCAAAATTTCAAAGGTAAAGAACAAATAAAAGGATCAACTGAAATATTTAGAAGCTAAACTAGACATTCTGGACAACACCATGGAAGAAATGATGCAGAAGATTAGCATAAGAGAAAAGCTTGAGGTTCAAAGACATCATGTTCCATTGATCTCAGAGAAAGAAAAGGTCATTGTTCCTAAGCATTTTGCAGCTCTCCCTTGGTATCATGGTTTGGATAATGATTCTTTCATGTATTCAATTCACGACGTAGCCAAAGATGAAGCTCCATCTCAACTTGCAGAGGAACAACCAACTGATATGATGTGCATGTTTGATGACATTCCTTACTTGGACAATATACCCAAGTGTGATCAATATGTTGATGATCATGAGGTTGAAATAGATGTGGAATTTTCAAAGAAATCAACAACATATGTTTTGAAGGGGAAAGATGCAGAAAATTTTCAAGAAAATGCAAACTACATGCCCCTATGTTTTGGCTCACTCCTAAGAAAACATTGCCAGTAGATTGTAAATAGTAAGAAAGAGGAATGTTCTAATGCATCTGTTGAAGAGGACAAGGGTGACATGGAAGCTAATCCATAGGTGCATCCCTTGATCCTTTTTGAAGGTCAAACCTCAAATGAAGTCATGAAGCCCAAAACAGGGGATGAGCTGATCCATCTAGATTCATTGCCTCTATGCTTTAATTTATTTCAAATTTTGAGGGAGAATCTTGGTCATATTCAATTCGAAAGTCACAATGTAAGCCATGAAGAATCAGTAGAGCCAATTCCACCATTATCTAAATCATTTTATGATCCTATAGATGATATTCTGGATAATGTGTGTTTTCAAAGTCAGTTTTCATTTATCCCCAATGTTTTCAAAAATTGTTATGATATGGATATGATTAGATAGTCAACTGCAGGGGTGTGTTCAGCAGAAGAGTCATTTTAAAACCCATCATAAAATTTGAAGCCATGTCATGAAGTGGATGAGGATGCAAATAACACAACCATAGCATCAAATCATGAAGTTGAGTTGGTTAAGTTTGAATATCAAGGAACAAGTTAGTTCTACCTTAATCCTATAGCCACCTATATGGAGAAATTTTTCACTGGAGAGCCCCAATTTGTCCCTAGCATTACTTTGGTTCTTCGGGATTGTTGAGGTCTCTGTTGTAAAGATCAATCATGTTTTCAGCAGCGGCCATTACACTTTGCATTTTTGAATCTATGGGAAAAAGGTCAGGCTGCCTTTTTGGCTATGCTAACAAGCAGTCAAGCAGTCCACTGGTCTCAACAGCTACTTGATTGGCTTCATTGGCATTTTTTTATTATTTGATTTAGCATGATTTTCAATAGTATAGGGTAGGTAGTATAATGTGAATAAGCTCAGCATTTTGAGCATCTCTTTTTCAGCAGTGTTTATTTTAATTTGGTTTCAGTTGTAAGATCAAAACAGGTACATGTTGCAGAATACGATTTTGGGATCAACCCAAAGAATAAAGCACCAGTCTGCATGTTCACAATTCAATGGTTCTTGACACCTCCTAAAAGAGCTACCATCCCTAGGTGGAGCCTATGTTGGGGTCCTATAATTAGAGGTAACTCGATTCTTCGATTATTGATTTGGCATTGCCCTTGTGATGAACACTTCTAGGTCGCTTGACCCCTTTTTTCTCCTCCATCTATTTTGCCCAATCCTCCATCACCTTGTTGCATCCTTCATCCTCCTCTGTGCCCTCACTTCCTTGTCTTTTCAACCCATTGAGTATGCCTCGCCCGCCACTCATCCGAATGAACAAACTTAGGTTAAAAGAAAAATCAATTGGTTTAGTATAGTTAGATTAGATTAGTCTTATGAATAATTAATTATTAATTAAATAATGATTAATTATTCAATTAGTTTGTTAATAGTTAGGTTAGTTTATTAATATAAACATTYAATAAAAATCAAACATTAATAAACAAAATAAAAAACAATAAAATAAACCAAACTTAAATTAATTAAAAAAACAAATTAATAAACAATATAAAAAAAAACACAAATAAAAAMTAAACTAAACCACACATAATAAATAAAACAATAAATAAAATATATTAAAATTAAAACAAAACAAAGTAATAAACGTAAATAAAACAAACATAAAACAAAAATAAAAATAAATAAAAAGCAAAAAATTAAACAACTAAAACACTATCCTAAGTCCTACCCACCCAACTTCATGCATACAATCACATCCCATAAAACAAATCAACGGATATTAAAAATTCTGGACCCCCCCTCGCCATCCGAAGTTTAACGAGAGGGGGCGGGGGGGGTCCAGAATGGAGTAGTTTGTTTAAACCATCCTTGGACAGGTGTTGGCTCCATAAAACACAGGAACCCCCCCCTAAAACCACTTACCATATCAGGGGGGGTTTGGAATACCACTCTTCCCCCAAAAAACCTCTTTCGTAGCATTTTGACTAGTTATCTTGAAAAGTTAATTCTGGGCAGAATAAATCGAATTTTGAAAAACTGAGACAGGGTTTTATTCATAAAAGGATGAAGAACAAAAAAATCTCTCATTTTTTTCACAAGTTCCATGATAAGGGAGAATCAAAGACATCTTCAAGGCTCATTGTTTCAGTTTTTCATTTTTCTGTTGCAGTCTTGATTTTGTGGGAGGTGTTTCAGTGAGCTGGAGGTGAATTTGGTGAAATTGAAGGAGGTTTTTGTCTAAAACATGACCATATACAAAAAAATCCTTCATTTTTCCCCTAGTCATCACAATTAAAGAGAAACAAATGTCTGAGTGGACCTCTTTTTCGCAGAAATTCGGCCCGTCTTTCATGGCGGATAGTTCCAGATTTTTGGCGATTTGTGGCTATTTTTGGCCGAGGCGGTTAACTCCGAATTACAAAAATTGTTGGGGTATCTCTCCTATTTATTCAGATGATTTTAATGTAAAAAGGGGTTGATTCTTGCACCCACAAGGTTATTCTCTATAATATTTTTCAGATCAACCAAAAATAAATGGACTTTTGCACAGGATTCCTACGTGTTAACGTTGGTGAAGTTTTCTCTCTTCGTTGAATGTGATCCTTATCAGTTATCATTATGTTACTCCCTTTCTAATTTTTAAATGGATATTTAGTGCATAATTTTTCCACTATACTCTGTGTCGAGATTTTAAAAATCTAAATGTTTTCCCTCTGATATTACAATGAAGAAATTCTTGAATGCTTTTTTGTTGTAGTTGATTATCTCATCTGTTCCTTCTCTACATCTATTTATTTCTGAAGGATCCAATGTTTTCATTACCTTGCCCTATGGAAATACCTTATAGAACTGTGTTTAATTTCAAACTTGTCATAGACCCCATAGCCCAATGGTCTTCTTTTGCTGTCTCAACCAGAAAAATCCAAGAACATATCCTATTTTGCATAGCTAGCCTAATATCCTATTTCAAGCAAATCTAAACTTGACAGAGAGATCCCTCTCTGAGTCTCGGAGGGCTAGATCCTTGAATTGAAGTGGTTTTGATGTTGCCTCTATGACTTCCTTCATAGCCTTGGACAAATTACTGAGTGCTAACACACCCTCCCTCTAGCGCTACATCCACAGAACTATGCTTATGATTTATTAAGTTAAAGCATGTAGTTCTTGTCTGCTCTTTCAACTAGAAAATATTATTTCTTCTCTCTCTTTCTCTCCCCTCTCCTGTGCACCCATCTGCATGACTTGATATTCTCAAACAACTAAATATCTTGCAATACCATAAAGCTCTCTCTCTCAATACAATAATCTCTCCCATAGTAGAGCTAGATCAACAACAATATTGTATCAATACTCAATGACCAACCCAACCCAAGTCCTCTTGACCTTTATTTTTACATTAAACAATACCTCACCAATAGCCTTAGGACAAAACTTAAGTGCCAAAACCCTAGATACCAAAACCTTAGGTGTCTAAAACTCTATGTCAACTTGACCCGCTTTTTTTGGGCTTCACCAACTTTCCTTCCCTTCCTTCTCGGGCGGTGCTCCAAAGCATCCAACAGTGGCATTTTCCACTTTCTGAGTTGTCCTCGATCCATATTCCTTGTTGATCTGTCATCCTCGATATCCTCATATAACGACTTTCTTTTCCGCACTTTTCTCCATCTTTGTTGCTTCTTTTCTCACTTCGACCCAACGACAGTCACTGTGTCTCCCACGAAGCTCACTTTTTACCTTTTATTCC
Source organism: Picea engelmannii (assembly GCA_009831015.1). Classification (NCBI taxonomy): domain Eukaryota; kingdom Viridiplantae; phylum Streptophyta; class Pinopsida; order Pinales; family Pinaceae; genus Picea; species Picea engelmannii. The sequence goes on along the minus strand of ML804623.1, from coordinate 115,170 downwards.
TTGTACTTCACTTCCTTCCATAACCAAGGTCCAACAATAGACTTCCTCACTAATGGGAATCACTTTGGAGCGGTTCTTGTGCAAATAATCCTCATATCATCCTCATTATCGGTCTAAACTACCTTGGGAACTTCCTTTAGGGCTACATAAAAATGCTACAACAAATTAGCTAGTTGTTTGTGGAGGTCTACTATGTTCCTCCATCCTTCTTCTACTATCATGTATACCAATGGCCTCCATATTGAAAACCCTACCTCATGATCATGCTGACCCAGTAATACTCCTTCTACTTCGGCCTCCCTCTAATCCACTCTAACTACCATCAACATCCTCGGTGCTACTGCAGAATCATACCCAATGAGATCCTTTCCACTTAGCCCTACATATGCACAAATATATAGGTTACCCATTAGCAAACTATGCAAATATAAAGCCAAAATACAATACCAAAAATAGGAAATGAAAAAACATCACAAAACTCACCTAGGAGACTCCACTACTCTCCTAAAGGAAGAACCATGTCAAGGTCACCATGGTAATCCATCTTAGTGTAAGGGTAACACAACATAAAATTTGGTCATCTCCAACACTACTCCAAACCATTAGGTGTGAATATCACTCTTTCACTCATGAGATGTAACATCTCTCCCCTCTGATGCATCTAGGGCTCTTGTACCCCACCAGTTCGAACATATTGTCACAAACAAAAAACTATCACTCGCTCATACAAAAACATCAAATAACTGATCCAAAAGTGAAATCCCCTCCCCCGCATGCATATCATTAGGTCAACTACAACACCATCACCTCTTTCATAAAAAAGGACCAAACAAATAATATCCCATGGAGCACCTACTCCAGAACAAAAATATGGTTTTTTGTGATACAATGCACCCCAAAATATCCATAAATACTCATTATCATAATGACCATTGCTCGAGTCACTAAGTCATGTATTTTTGGTATAAAAATGGATCCACCCTCTCACCCCTCGGGACCTGCACAATATTGATCCAGCAACTAATGAATTTACCTCCCATCATCTAGTCAAGGTTGCAACTCTTCCATCTCACCCCAAATTAGCAAACCCATAAAAAAATATGTATTTTTCAAATCCCTCAATGTAATACCCCCAAATTTATCCCCAATTGTAACTATACTTATGTTTTGTAGGCTGGTGAGCCAAGATATTTTGGAGCCATAGTGTATGTGTGTGTATGTGTTTTATGTCAGAGTGCCTATGTGATTATTAGGAAAGAGAGCCTATATACAAAAGGCCAACGATCCTATCATCGTAATATGTACTCCCTCATATTATTAATAAATTACATCATTGTTGCAAACCGAGACAGGTGAAAGAGTATGGAGGGATAGGACTCCATGAGAGGGAAAGGGGGCTAAGGGATTAAGAAAAGGGGATAAGTCAAGGGGGATTAATACAGGGAATAAAATAATATTATTCCTAAGTTATAATCTTTATGTTATAATTTTATCATAAGTTCCTAAGTGATAGGAACTAATCACCAAGTGGAGCAAAAGGTAGTTCTTTTTGTGCCAAGTGTCATAAAGGGCACATGCATATATATTATTTCAAATTATTGTAATTATCATTCATTCATGTTGGAAATAATTATTACCATTAGGGAAGAGTAGGGCTATGGAGCTTGGTTTACCTTGTAAATCCTTGGTGGTATGGGTTTGAAGAAGCAAGTTGTTAGGCCTATGGAGCAATCTCTAGGGGTGAGAGAATTATTGGGAAATAGGTTTCCCTTGTGCATGGGTCTAGTGGGTGTCATAACTCTTTGAGTGTATTTGTATGACCTTAGTGGGATTGGGGAGAGTATTGTTTTCCCTGGTGGATTCATAACGCCATCTCTGTGGTGACACATTGTTGAGAGATTATGAGAAGTGATGTCTATGGCTAGGAGGAATGTATAAGGTCTACATACAGTTGGTGATTTACAAAAAGAGATAAGTGTTCTTCGTATATGTATTATTTTGTTGAGTAATCTGTATATTTATGTTAATTATATTTTGTTGTAATTGTATACATTTGTTGATGGATTGTATATGTTGTAGAACTGCATGTTTGATGCATATACAGGGCATGGTGGTTAATAACTGGTATATATTAGTCAATATTAGTAATATTGGCAATGGGATTCTGGTTTGAGGCTTGAATCATCATGCACATGCGTTGGGGAAAGGAATAGTTGTCACAATCACTAGGAACAGTTTTTGCACATGGCATAATGTTGGTTGCGCATGCACGATCTGTCTTAGTGAATTATTTATGTAATTATAGTTCATATCAAAGAAGAATTTTTTATGGCGTGCCTCATCTTGAGGCTGAGTATGTTATCTTATGGTATTGGAGCAATTTTTCAAGTTGTTAGTAACGTAGGATGTTACAAAGTGGTATTAGAGCTTATGGTTTAACATCAGACCTGTATGGGCTAGAGATCGACATGAAGTTATTAAATTTGTCATATAAACATTTGAGCTATGTCAAGTTTGGGGGAAAATGAATGGTTTTCATGGAGGGGCCATTTTTAATTTCAGGCAACCAAATTGTCTTATACATGCGAGTCAGACATTTTCATGATGGTCACAAGCTGGAAATATGGAAAAATTGGCTAAGCAGAGAAAATAATTCTATGCGTTAAGTATTGTGTGCGTGAAGACAAAAATGTAATTTTTCAATAATGGGAGAATATTAATTTCGATTGAGATGAAACTTATGGGTTTTTTCCACAGTAAGGAGGGCTATAGAAGTGCCAAATATTGTTATTAGCTAGTTATGCTGATATTTTATAGAAAATGTAAATTATATGTTTTTGAAGATCAATGTTCAGCTCAGTTTCAAGAGAACGATTATTGTTGAAAATTGTACAAAGTTTCAGAAAAATATACATGAAGATATTATTTGAAGGGATTAGTTGGATTCTAAGGAGTTTGGAGCGGAGGTTCCAAAACAAGGAAAAATCCACTATCTTGGTCCAATTTGTAGAGATTTTTGGGATTTTCAAAGGAGGAAAGGGTTTCCATACAGAAAAACTAGAAACTTTTATTGATCTAGGAGGATCTTTATGGCCAACAACCTATTCCAATTGGATCAAAATAGTTTTTTGGAAACTAACTATTTTTAGCAGTTTTTCGGGTCCCAAACTTCTGAGGCCATTTTGAGGGCATAAATGATGTTTTTTCAAGATCGGGGACCTAAGTCATAGCTAGAGGATTTTCTTGATCCTATTAAATGAATCTCCTCATCAAGACCTTTCCAACAAGATATCATTCACCCTAAACACAGATTGTATGCAAAAGTTACGACCTCGGGAAGTTGATGTACTAACTTACCCCAATGAGGACCAAATGAATTTTGGCACTTCATCTCCTCGGGTTAGGTTTTTGGATGTCTAGGGTTTTGAATCCATGTTTATTGTAAGAAGGAATTCAGAGCCCCATTGTACTCATATTCTTTCGAATGAGCCTAGTCATCACATTTCTTCTCAGAGATAATATGCCACCATTCTAGCAAGCTTGTTTTCAGTCTGCATTAATAGAAGTTAAGTTTTACTTTATCTCTGTTATTATTCATTGTGACTTTTTGTTAGTATTATAATTGTGTGTTTTCATTTTGTTCCTCTCATAAATACGGATCATTTATTTACTCAACTTTTTATCTACTCATCAAGCCAACCAACTTTGGTTTAGTGAGGTTTTTCCAGAAGTGTGTAGTTTGGGAGATAGCATGTTTGGCTAAAAATTCCAAGTCTGGAAAAATGAGTGAAAATGGACAAAGTTCTCATTTACATATTGTTGCATATTTTTACTAGAGCATCATATGGATAACATGATAGTTTTTATGAATTCCCTATCATCATTATTACCTATGTCCCATACAAAATTTTCCTTGGTTCCTGACATATTTACCTCTGTAAGTGGCCAAAGTTTGTGTTTGAGACTATTTTTCACTTGGGAGAAGGTGTGAAAAAGGGGTGAATTAGAAATATTCAATTTTCTATAACTGCATGCCCAGTGCTCATAATTGAATAGGAAAGTATTCATTGAAAAATTGTTGGATAGGAGAATCCAACTATCCACCCAAAATTTAGTTTTGGGCCAAATATTTCTCAAGGAAGTCGAAAGGAAAATTTCCAATGCACTTAAAAGGGAAAAAGTATGCATGCTTAATCCATAATTTTAGAATTATTGTTTTGTCTTACAAATTGTGTTGCATACATATTTTATAGAACTCAAAGTTATTGATAGAATAGATAAGACACAAGGAAATGTCTAAATATGAGGAATAAGAAAGGTGCATATTTTCAAAATGAGCATGTGTTTTCTTAGGAAGCTCATGTGTTTTCTTAGGAAGCTGCAAGTATTAGATATTTGGGTTCAATGAGAAACATGGAAGAGCCCCAATGGAATTCATTTTTTGGGAAAAATAATTCTAGATGACAAGTGTTCATACTAATTGTTGATTCTACGTAAGAAATCCCATCCACAGTTCATGTTAGTGCATATGCAGTGGGTTCCCATGGAGGTGCAAGGCATGGAAATATGCAAGTGGTTTATATAAGAGTGAAAGCGTTTCGACTTGGTATCAAGGATGAGCAATAACTGTTGTAGGAAAATTACCCTACAAACAAGTGAATCTCCTCTTAGATTCTAGACCCCTATACCAAGACAGAAATATGCTAACATTGGACACTAATATCCCTTTGAATCTAATTACCTAATCAAAAAGGGAAGGAGAAGGAAGAAAGTGGGATGCACCTTATTCCAGTGTTTGTCCTTGCTACTCCAATTTGAGGTTGATCCTCGAGCTCCTTGGCATTGTTTGACACCTACAATGTAATGGAAAACAAGAAGACAAAGAACTCCTACTCTACTCTATAAGATTAGTCTAATAAAATCCATCTATAATAGACAAAATATGTGAAGATACACATGTTAGAATGGAATAGGCCAAGCATATATTAATGATAACTCAAAAGAGATACTTACAAACCATAGATGAAGTCACAGTAGCCTCTACAATTCCTCCTCATCCAGCCCTTTCACAAAGCTCCAAAAATCATAGGTTTGATATCCTAAATCTTTCTCCCAATACCATAGGTTTGATACCTCCAATATGCCTTTTTTCACCTCCATGGAAAGCCCTCATTATATAGTATTTGGAGGCTTAACCACCATGGAGAGGATCACTCATTAGATCCACTAAAAAGGGATCTGAAAGATATTTAGGGAGAAAATATCTCTTAAGAATTTTAGGGAGGAAATATATCTCAAGGATTTTAAGAAGGAAATATTTCAACCATCGTGAGATCCTCCACCTTCCCTAAAAAATAGGAAACCAAATGTGAGGTGGAATCTCACACTTAATTAATTTCTTTTCCATGATATTAATAATAATTCATGTGCACTTGATTCTCACACTTAATTAATTTCTTTTTTCATGAATATTAATAATAATTCATGTGCACTTGGTGTTTTGGCATTCATGTAGTATATTCCTCCTCCACATTAACTAGGGATTGTGACATAGGTTATTCCATGGTGTCAAGGTGTATGAGACACTTATATGACACTTACAACACTTAGGGAGAGGTACCTATGTGTGGAAATTTCATGTGTAACAGAATTCCCCCTAAAGTGTGATGTTAGAAGAGAGAATGATGGCCAAAACACTTTATAAATATTTACTGCAAGGGTTTGGAGTTGGAGAACCTGGAAGAAGCTGGAAAAAACCATCAAAAAATATTAAAAAATGTTCCATTTCCTAGGCAAGAATAACTATTCTCAGAATACAAGATGACTCAAAGCATGGCCACCAACCAATACAATGGGAATCCATGAAAAATATTGACTAAGGATAAGGCCACCAAAGATACAATGTGGATCCATACCTCCATGACATTAATTGGTCGTAGCCACGAGAAATACACAGTGGATCTATGAGATGATAAAACATAGCCATGAACTAATACAAAGTGGATCTATGTGATAATCTATACATCATCATGCTCAAATAATCTCCTTCGCATCCTGGGCAAAGCAGTTTAATAGAGTGAATGCTCAATTGAGGGTATTCATCCCAATCCCTATGTGGGACGAATCTAGCCATGTGAATATATGTTTTGATGTCGAACATGGTAGAAACCACTTGATTACTAGTCATTGAGGTAAATCATTAACAAGTGCGAGGGAAATTACCAATGATGTTAATGACTCCCAGGGTACCCTAGTACATTCCATCGAATGTGAATAAATGAGCTGAGGTTGAACATTCATGGAATCATCCAATCAGAGGTCAATGATGTAAACCCACTGTCGGAAGTGAGGAGGCTTTCCATTGAGGCATGTAGGTCCCAAGGTACTAATTGGTTTCTAATTCTAATTCCTATATGATGTGTTGAATTCGATAGGAAAAGACTCATCGAAGGAGGGCCTTGATGTATCCCCCGTTAACGACATGAAAATGAAATAGGAAAGTGATGTAAGATGGCGAATCAAATGAGTATAGATTGACATAGGAAATGGAAACTAGTAATACTGCAGATGGATGGTTTGAAGTGAAATTTCCCTTGAACATGATGAGGCATGACAACTGACTTGGCAACATTGACTCGATGAGTACCAAAATGTATTGTGACGACAATAAGAGAACTCTTCAACTGGGAAAAAAAGTATGGCAACACATGGAATTGGTATGAGTCAAAGACAAGAATATTACACAAATGTAAGACAAGACACAAACATGTGCCATGTTTAAGGGCGACAAAAGTTGCCATAAAGGATTCTCAAAAAACTTGACCTACTTCCTTCAATTTTTCCCCCCACCCAGATAGATGAGTACCTCTTTTTAATTTAACAATATCGAGGAGGATAACACATGTTCGATATCACTAACCTTCTATAAGTTCCTCTTCCTTTATTCAATGAACTGGAAGAAGTAAGGGTTTGGTCCCATATGGGACCTTCAATGTGTAATTGTTAACAAGTCCAGAGAAGGAAAACTTGGTGGTTTTTCATTTTAGAGAGTCTGAAAATAACTTAAAGATGACTCCAGGGTTGTCCTTTTTCATAATACTACTCTCTTAAGTCCAAAAAAGAGATAAACTGCTACTCATAGATGCCCTTTCAAAACCTTTCAAACGATTGTGAAAGGAAGTAAGATCACTCGACAATATTTTCATGTTTAGAGAGTATAAAAAGAGATTAAAGGAGACTCTAGGGGGTTCCTTTTTGTATATCCTTATGTTATAGAAAGATTTTCCTCACCATTGCTATCTTCCATAGAGGACCCTTTTCCATTTCCCTATGTAGACTTTTTATCCCTTTTTGATGAATCCAGAGCTAAAAAATATACATTTTTCCACACATATGCTCCTTAACTGCTATGCAAGATGTGTATACACTTGTTGCTCCATTACAACTCCCATATATCGGTATTTGTGCCAAAAAATACAAAATGAGGTTGGGTTTCCATGTCACGACAAAAGATCCCTGATCCTTGGCCTTCCATGTACTGGAAACGTTTTGACTTGGCCCTTCAGTTGCATTTTGGAGGCTATAAGACCAAAATTTTGAACTAAGGAAAAGAGAGAGAAAGCATTCAACTTTGAGAGAAAAATTAATCTGGATAAATTACTTCATATTGATTCTGCATCCCTTTGTCCCTCGATTCTAAACACAGTGTTCAACCCCCAGGGTCTTCCATTATTGTTGAGAGGACCTCTTTCCCTCTTTCTCATGAGCTTGCCTTTGGTGGAGGATTGAAGTGGTGGGGACCCAGTTAGAAGGAACTTGGTTTCTTGGTTTCTAACCGTGTCGACACGGAAGTCTATAATTTTGACACTTCTGCTGATCAATTATTAATAGAAATACTCCTTTCCTGTCCTATTAATATCTTGCAAATATATGCTTATTATCCATGGGCATGTTTGTAATGTCTATTAATGGATTATACTATCTGATGTGCTAACTCATTTTATTTCATCACTATATACTTTCCCTCGCTTGTTGTATTGAGCCTTTAGTTGGTTCTTGCTTTGCATTATAAACCATTGCCTAAGAAGTTTGTATCCTCAACCAAGCAGAGCCTTGTTTTTATCCTTCACAATTTGACACCCTATACCCTGGAGGGAACATCACCCTAAGTGTCCATCTCTCACATGAATTTCCTTGCATTAAGCATAGGTATGTTCCACTGTTGGAACTAGTTTTTCCTTTTTGCGACACTCGTTCCCTACTCTATATCATAGCATTCATTTGTTGTGAAAAAAAAAAAATATGGGTGGGAAGGGAATACTATATTGTAATTGGCAGCATTCATGTCGCCTTTGAACATATCATAAAGTTATTAAGTCTACGTGTCATCATAATTTTGGGTTTAACATGGCCTTAGGAAGTTGATCCTACTACAAAGTTTTCTCTACCAAATGGTTACTCTTCCAGTCCCTATAGAGAATGTTATTGATGCCTCCTACATCTAATTGTCACATCATTGATTCCATGCTGTCGGAGTCCACCATATGTCTCATGCAATTATTCAAAGGAAGTCCATCAACCTGTGTCGACCACTCCTCAGAAATCTTGACTTTGCATGTCGGCCATACCCTCAGTTTGTCTTAGAATCACATGATACTTTGGTCTTATCATGTACCCTGACCCTACTTTCATCATTGGTAGGTCACCTTGAACCCAACAATCGACATTTCATCATTGGTCATTGACTGGGTGGTTTCCCTTGTGTTCGACGACAAGACATCTATTCACACTTTTGGATTCATGCAATGTCTTAGATTCCATTAGCCTTATTGGTGGTTTCCTCGCCTTTGTCACTAGTTTTTCATCATTGGATGTTATTCAAAGGGTCCTTTTCATGTATCACTTTCATTTGGCACACACGAAAGACACATAGGTTCGTTGTTTTGTGAACATATTCTTCGTCCAATATCCACCAAATCATGAAGCTCCTGCTTTGTTCCTCATGCTGACTAATGAGAGATGCCTCAATGCTCTCCTTTTAGCGGGTCACCTTCCATTGAATTCATCTAATTTATTCTGGATATGGGACCTAGAGTTTTATGAGTACCTTGAGGCTTGCAGTCATTAGTGGCAAGCTCTCTCACCATTGACAAATAGGAATAAATCAATGTCTCTTGATCAATGGATCTCTCAAGTGTTCGACACCAACTCCTTTATTCACATTTGTA
>ML804623.1:53087-64345 GCA_009831015.1 Picea engelmannii | reverse complement strand
GAAGCAACATATGAGTTCTCCCAATCTTCTCTAAGGTATATGTATTCATCTTCCCATCATGACTCACATTTCTATCATATTGCCATGGTCTACCTAGCAATAGATGACAAACATTCATAGGAATGAAATCACATAAAATCTTATCATTATATCCACCTATCTTGAACTCAACCAAGCATTGTTTAGTAACAGTTACCTGGTGTCCTTTTTGTAGCCACGAAACTTTTTATGGACTCAAGTGATCAGTCATCTCTAGCTCCAACTTCTCTACCATATCGGTCAAAACAAGATTATCTATTCCTCCACTGTCCACGATAACCTTGCATACCCTATCCTTGGTTTTGCAAGCAGTTATGAAAAGTATGGTTCTTTGAACTGAGTCCTCCATCTCCTTCTCAGATGTTAAGAGAAATTTACGCATCATCAGCGACCTTCTACCTTCATCATCTTCTGCTTCAACATCTCACCTCTATGCCTCAACGATGTGAGCTTCTCCTCCATCTTTCTTTTTCTCTGGACACTCGAATGACCTGTGCCCATTTTTCCCACACGTGAAGCATGTGATTACTCCACCTCTTCCTCTTCCTCTACCTCTAGTATGAGGAAACATATTGTTATCAGCATACCCTCCTCTCTACTTGGTATGCTGCCCTCGCTTTGAACTTCCACCTCTCTCAGTTCTAGTCTGAGGCTTTTTCCAGCCATCCTTGGGCTTCTGGTATTTATCTTGGGCAACCAATTTGCCTTTGGGCTGGCTCCTACCCCGGCCTCTTTGACCTTGCTTACGACTCAACTTCTCTTTATCTTTCAAAGCCATTTGATAGGCATCCTCCACCGTTCAGATGGTTGCCATGCTCATCTCATCCTGGATATCATATCTCAGGCCATTCATATACCTGACAAATTTCTCATCATCGCTCTCCCGATGACCTTCCCTGATATTCATTCGATAGAATTCCTCCATGTATTCTTTTACTGTCATCGGCTTCTGTCTCAGGTTTTGCATCCTCCTAAACAAAGTGATTTGATAATCCCTTAGGATGAACTTTGCCTTCATCTTTGCAATCATTCGATCCCAACTTCTAATTTTCTACTTGCCCTTGCAGCGTCTATCTGCTTGTAGCTCATCCCACCATAATGTTGCATGTCCCTTCAATCTCATGACAACATGCCTGACCTTCTTATCCTCTTCGACATCTTCATAATCGAATTATGTATCCAGAGCTCTAATCTAATCTAGAAGCTCTTCTGCATCCAGATTCCCCTCATAAATTGGAATGTCCATCTTTGGTTTTGCACCCATCCATGTGATATCTTTGATTAGACGTTCATTGGCTGCATCCTCGGCTACAACGTCTTCTTTTTGTTCAGCTTCAACCTCGCTTTCGGAATCACTTAGATTCCCAGCACCGACTGTGCGTCTTTGTGTTGTCTCCATATCTTCAAGTCTAGCTCGTAGATCACGTGTCTCTCTTTCCATTTATGTATTTTGTGCTTGCCTACCCCTTCTCCTCAGGTTTTCTCTTTCCTTTGGATCGGGTGACTATCTATCACGTCTCCTTGGCGGCATGGTGAATTTCCTTCTTCTCTGCTATAGAAAGCAAAGAAATTTTCTTTCTCTGATACCACTTGACGTAGGCGTGCTCCCCAGCACGTCCGCTCTAAGGACCTCCTTCTTCCTTGGCCCAAAGAGATAAAAAAACTCTTCTAATTCCCTATCGAGAATTTTCCACACCCACAACGGTTCTTCAAAATATCTCCCTTAACGATCGAGAAATCGGACTTCGCAGTTTTGCGAGTCTTGTGGTCGCGTGGTTTTGGAAACCCCGAACCTTGATGCAAGTTCATGCTGACCCTTATCCTTCCCTGTTGGGACTTCTCCTATCGTGATTTTTCTAGTCGTGATGCTCAGCAACTCGGTTCTCCGACTTCCGATGCCCAATACACCGAAGCTCTGACGCACGCACGAGTGGTCCTTTCAGCTCCTGTCACTTCTATCAAGATTTCAGACTTCACGGGATCACAAATCCTGATGCCAATATCTCAGCACTTCTCACTGCGAAACCTTGATGACTTATGCCACCTATCACCTCCACACCGACTCCTCCGTGGACCACTCTTTTAGCATGTTGGGAAATCACATTTCAGAGTTTCACGATTCTCGCTGCTATGATTCCCAAGAATCACAAAACATCAATCCCCGATGCACGTGAGGGTTGAATCTTCCACGTCAATATCCCCTCGTCACCTTTTCGGACATCATGAGATCGCGATTCCTGATGCAATGGGTTCCTTGTCCCCAGGATTCCTGATATGCTGAACCCTGACTACGTCAGATCTTTCGACACGTGTCCCAAATGATGGATGGTTTAGATCAAACCTTGGAATTCACCCAATGCAAAGTCTAACTACTTCACTTGTGTGAACCCTGATGACCAAAACCCTGATGTCCTCTTAGGGGTTTCCCTCTGCTCATAGGGACTTAAATCCTATGCAACTCTTGTCAAACCAGACGATTGACGGTTAACTGACCACCGATTCAACGGCTCAAGACCCCTCGAGCTTGGACTCCAAACATGGCCATAACCTCCTTGCTTCTTTGACAGATCCAATGGTTGGCGAGATTTCACTGATCCTTTCCACAAGATCCTGACCGTCGATTCTTCCTTCTTGAGGGATTCTTGAAAATAACTAAGTGTTCCTCTACACTCACTGGTCCTCCTACGTGCAACCCTGCAACACTAGTTTTAGGTGCTCCATGGCACGAACTCCCTGTGCAATCCTTCCTTGGGTCCACTCAAAGGTACTATACCTCCTGAGCTTTGTCAATTCTGAAAATTTCAGAATTTAAACCTCCTGCTCGCACTCCTTGCGGAAACCCTTTCAAATACTTCAAATGTTTGAATCCTTCGACCCTGCGTACGCCTGTAGCAGTAGTCCTTCAAAGATTTAGCTCAAATTCACAGCTGAGACTCCCTTATCCTGCGCACTCCTTGCATGGCTCCGATAACCCAATTTCACTTCGGGGTGAATGAGAACAAGAGTTAATCTACCTGAGCCTCCATCAACGCACTCCTTGCGGACGACTTCAACTGCACTCCTTGCAGGAATCCTTACTCAGATAGAGAAAAAATTGAAACTCATTTCTTCTTCCTTCAGACTTCAAACTCAAACATGAAATCACATACACAACATTATAGCAAATCCATAACAAGAAAACAAAAACTCATGAGCACATCATTTAACATCAACACACAAAAAAAAGACACAAAAACCATGGATTTGAATCAACTTCTTCTATTAATTCAAGATCTATACATGGATGTTCTTCTACAACTCTCTTCTCTTTTCCTGTGCTCTTCCTGCTTCAACTATCATGCCCCTTTCTACAATGTACAATGAGGGTGTCTATATCAGTTTTCCCTCCTCCTTTCTAAAACTGTCTAATCTATGAATTCAAGTCTATCTACTTGCATTAACTAGATTAAATGCCTCCTATCTACTAAGGATGAGAGCGAATCACTCAAGGCCCAATATAATATACAAAGGTGCCCCTTCATAAATGGCTTCATTAAATATTTGGCGCATCAACTTCAAAAAGATTTTCAAGCAATTATCATGTGCTCAAAAATACGTTGCACTTGTTCCACGCTCGCTTGATATTTGCGATGCTCCTGCATCAAAGGATCTTCCTTTAGATGGTTCTCTTGATAGACATATTTAGTATAAATAGGAGTCAAGGGTATTTGAACCCTATCTTGGATATTATTGTAATAGAGATCTGCTCGACTGGAGGTTGCCCCCTCGAAGAGGCCCATGAACATTCCTCTCAGTAATCGAAGTTCTCTTTCTGGTGTTATTTTGTTATCATTTCAGTATTATTGTGGTGTTATTCTAGTTATATTTTCGTTCATATACCATTTCTAACATTTTATTTCTGTTCTGCATACTTTTTATATATGGAATATTACAAGTGGTATTAGAGCACTTTCCTTGGCATAAAATTGTGGGTTAAATTTGTTTTTCAGGGTAGAGACGTATTCTGACATCTTTAAGCCACAGAGATCTTTCGTTACATGCATAAACCCATGGTTGAGGGATTCATATATGCAGGAAATACAAGTGGTTCTTAAGCACACATCTGTTGGCCAGCCTTGTAACCCCTAGTGGTACCCCTTCAAGTGGTAGCTCATCAAACAACACCTGTGTACGGATCAGCCTAGATTTCCTGAAGACCTCTGTATATAAACCGATCAATCGCATGACTGCTATAGTTCCACCGATAACATCACTCGGGAAGATACTCTCTAGTACCTGGGTAGCTAGGTAGTATGGTTAAGGGCATGGTATAGCCTCTTTACTTAGTTCCCTGAGATATTGGGCTGAGTACTACTATTGGACCCTGCACGTATATCAAAGAGATATAGGACAGGGAAAACCCTTATCTGTAGAACCCTTGAATACCTAACCCTTGGGGACGGAAACAAAAAATAAATAAATTAAAACAGACAAGATCTATTCCCGTGCAATTGTGTTTAGGCTTCCAAATCACTACACATTTATTCCTGGTTAAGCATTTGGGCATTTCATCACTAAAATATTCTTCAGACTAGAGTATAACTCTGCAGGTGTAAAATAAATAAATAAAATAAAATAAAAAAGTCTGGAAATTTTTACACCATTATTTGAGACCTATTCCATTGGATTTATCTCTTCGCCCTTATCACATTCATACATATCATTTTTTTAGAAAAAATTTTGATCCCACCTGCCCCATTTCAGTTCCCTCATCATCATGGCCCATACCCGTAGCCAAGACTTGGAATCTCACTTCAATACCTTGCAATCTAATTTCATAGAGACCCAAAAATAAGTGAAACAACTCAGTGCCAATGTTGTCACCATCAATACAACCATGAAATCCTCCATCGCCACCTCAATCGAGGAACTCAAACAAGACATGACTACCCAACTTGAATCTTTCATTTCAATGATCTGCACCAAGATTCATATCCCTGCAGATAACCCTTTATCTGACCCACCCCCACATACCGAAGCTGAAACTTCCTCTCATTCCCATAATTTTCAGCCCCATCACTTTCAGCGTGACCTACGTCTTCGGCAGGTGGATGTGACTAAATTTGATGGATTGGATCCCATTGGTTGGGTAACCCAAATGGAACATTATTTCTCTTTATACAACATTACAGAGGACTTGGGAAAACTTCGGTATGGTGTTCTCCACCTAGATCAAGAACGTTGGGAATGGTGGCAATGGAGAAAAAATTCCCATCAAGGGTATATTACTTGGACACACTTTGTGGTAGAGATTTATGAACGCTTTGACACTGACACCAACCATTTAGGAAGTTTGACAAAGTTGAAACAATTAGGAATAGTGGAAGACATTATAACTTCTTTTGAGTGCCTGACTTTTCAGACAGAGGACATGTTTGATGCCTTTTTCTGAGAATGTTTTATCATTGGCCTCAAGGATGAGATTCGTGCCCATGTCCTCATGGCTAGGCCTTAGAGTTGGGTGTAGGCTACTAAAAGAGCTAAAGAAGAACAATAGGTTGTATCTTCTCAAAATCAGAAACCCCCCTTTATTCCTCGCACTAAACCAGTGAATCCCCCTACTCCCTCTGCTCCACTAAAGATCCAAAATTTGACTAGAGCTGAAATGGATGAACACCTACTCAAAGGCCTTTGTTATAACTGTGATGAAAAATATTTTCCGGGCCACAAGTGTAAAGAACAAAATATTTTTATGGCCATATCAGAGGGTGTTTCATAAGAGGATATTGAAACTCCCCTTGTGTCTGAGTCACTTGAAACCATGGACATAACCCTTCCCTCAGACCCCCCCAAAGTAGAATCGGTCATTTCCCTAAATTCTCTCACTGGTTTCTTTGCTCCCCAAACTCTCAAGCTAATTTGTTACATCAAGAATAGGAAGGTCATCATTCTGGTTGATAGTGGTAGCACCCATAATTTTTTTCATCATTGGATTGCCCAAGAAACTCATTTTTATATCCATGCAGTCAATAATTTCCAAATCATAATTGCCAATGGCGGTTCCATGAAATGTGGAGGGCGTTGTGAAAATGTGTGTCTCCAAACCACCAAAAATATCATATGTTTTCTATCGACATGGGTGGTTGTGACATTGTGTTGGGTGTAGACTGGCTAAGGACTTTGGGTCCCATTCTCATGGATTTCAAGGAATTAACCATGCAATTCGACCATGAGGACCAAAAATATAAGTTCCAAGGCATCACCGCCGGTTCACCGAAGATCATTAGTTCCCATCGCATGGAAAAGATGCTCAAAAAAGGTCATTCTGGTGTTATTTCCCAACTCCATGCCATACAGGAAACTGATACACCCTCTATGCCACAAGACCTCCAATCCATCCTCTCTAAACATCAAGTGGTATTTTCCACTCCCCAGGGACTCCTGCCTTCCCATGGTGTTCATGATCATTCTATTCCCCTTATACTAGGAATCCTCCCTCCCAATATCTGTCCCTATCATCAATCCTTATCCCAAAAAAATTAAATTGAGAAAATGGTTCAAGAACTTCTCAATGCAGGCATTATCCACCCTAGTACGAGCCCCTACTCTTCTCATGTGATCACGGTCCTAAAGAAAGAATGTTCTTGGCACATATGTCTTGACTTCCTTGCCCACAACAAACTCACCATTAAATACAAATTTCCCATTCCTATCATTGATGACCTCTTGGATGAATTGAGTGGCACCCAATTCTTTACTAAACTTGATATTCATTTTGTCTACCACCAGATCCATATGAAAGAGGCAAAAATTCCTAAGACTACCTTTAGAACTCATGAGGGCCACTACAAGTTTTTGGTCATGCCCTTTGTCTTGTGTAATGCCCCCTCCACCTTCCAAAGCCACATGAATAATGTATTTCACCCCTTTCTTCCTCATTTTTTCTTAGTTTTCTTTGATGATATCCTCATCTATAGAAAAACCTAGACATACCACCTTGCTCATGTGGACCGAGTTCTCCATCTACTCTCTCAGTACCAACTTTTCCTGAAATAATCTAAATGTTCTTTTGGCACCTCAGAAGTCGAGTAATTGGGCCATCTTGTTGGAAAGAATGACAATAGGGTGGATCCTAAAAAGATTTAAGCTATGCAAGATTGGCCCCACCCAAAGACTCTCAAAATCTTGCGAGGATTTCTGGGCCTAATAGGTTATTATCGCAAGTTTGTTAATAATTATGGAAAGATTGTGGAACCTCTCATGACACTCCTTAAAAAGAATTCTTTCACTTGGACCCCAACAATTGCTCAGGCTTTTCAAACCTTGAAGATGGCCATGTGCATCACTCCAATCCTGACTCTTCCTGATTTCACAAAGACCTTTGTCCTAGAATGTGATGCTTCAGGGAAAGGTATTGGCATTGTCCTTATGCAAGAGGGTAGGCCTTTGGCCTTTACAAGTAAACAACTATCTGAATGAAATTTGGGCAAATCAATCTATGAAACGAAAATGTTGGCTATTTTGCATGCCATTGATTTGTGGCACCCTTATCTATTGGGGTAACGCCTCCAAATTAAGATAGACCATCAAAGCCTCAAGTATTTTCTGGAACAACACATTTCCTCCCCAGAGAAACAAAAATGGGTGACTAAGATATTTTGATATGATTATGAGATCATTTATAAGAAAGGAAAAGACAATGTGGTGGTCGATGCACTTTCCCTAAAATTTGAAGATGAAGGCTCCCTTTTCTCTCTTTCCTTCAATGTACCAGATTAGCTCCAAGTCGTTCTCTAGGAATGGCTACATGATCCCAAAAGTTTGCATCTGATACAACAATTGCAGTCCAATTTTCCAGTTTCCCTAGGGTACTCCTGGCTCCATGATGAGCTTCGATACAAAGGCTAATTTTATTTAAGTAAATAGTCAAAACTTAAATCCACGGTGCCTTTTGAGCTTCATGCTACACCCATAGTTGGGCACTCCAGGTTTACCAAAACCTATGACACGGTCACACCTTATTTTTTCTGGGATGGTATGAAATAAGACATTTGTAATTTTGTGGCTAAATGTGATGTGTGTCAATGCAACAAGGGAGAAACAGTCAAATCTCCAGGAACATTGCAACTGCTTCCGATTGCACCTGCTATTTGGAGGGATATATCTATGGATTTTATTACAGGCTTACCTAAATCAAGTAATAAATAAGTCATCATGGTGGTAGTTGATCGCCTTTCCAAGTATGCTCATTTCTGTTCTCTCCAACACCCATTTACAACATCCACAATGGCTCAACTTTTCATGGATAAAGTCTTCAAGCTTCATGACATGCCACATTCTATTGTTTCTGATCATGACCCAACTTTCACCAACAATTTTTGGCAAGAACTATACAAGATAAAAGGAACCCAATTGCATCTCAGCATAACTTATCATCCCCAAACAGATGGTCAAACTGAAGTTTCCAGCAAGTTTTTGGAAACATATCTGAGGTGTTTTGCATCAGAAAAGAAAAGTCAGTGGGCTCAATGATTACCCCTAGCTAAATCTTGTTACAACACTTCATACCATACAACTACACGCATGACTCCTTTTGAAGCAGTCTATGGACAAAAGCCACCTTCAGTCCTCTCATATTTACCAGGTGTCTTGAAGGTCTAGACAGTTGACCAAATGTTTACAGTTTGAGAGGCTATTCTTCGTACCCTCAAAGAGAATTTGGTCATGGCTCGGAATATCATGAATAAATAAGCAAATCAAGGTCACTCTGAACGTCAATTTGCAGAAGGGGATTAGGTGTTTCTTTGACTACAACCTTACAAGAAAAATTCCCTCAAGGCCGACCATTTTCAGAAGATGGCACCCAAATTTTATGGTCCTTATACAGTTCTCAAGCATGTGGGATAGGTGGCCTATAAGTTAGATTTTTCCAGACATTCTAAGCTACATCCTATTTTTCATGTTTCATCCTTGAAGAAGGTGATTGGAACTAAGTGCCAAACTCAAACCAACCTTCCCGAGTTGGATGAAGAAGGCTCTATTTGGCTACATCCAAAAGAATTTTTGGACCAACGTGAGTGTCTCCTGTGTCAGCGAACCTTCAAGGAAGTGTTAGTCCAGTGGAAAGATACAACTCCAACAGATGCCACTTGGGAACCAGCTACCATTCTGCAGCGATTTCCACATCTCAAGCCTTGAGGTCAAGGTTGTTTTTAAGGGGGTAGACATGTTAGGGACCTAACCCCTTATGTAGGTAGAAAAATGTATTCCAATGTAATAAAGTTCAATATTAATAAGGCCTTGCAATAAGGTAGAATAAATTGAATGTAAGAAGACCTAATAGAAGCTTCTGCTTCTAGAAGGATCTTCCTCTAAATGGTTCTCTTGATAGACATATTTAGTATAAATAAGAGTCAAGGGTATGTGAACCCTAGCATGGATATTATTATAATAGAGCTCTGCTCGACTGGAGGTTTCCCCCTCGAAGAGCCTCGTGAACATTGCTCTCAGTAATCGAAGTTCTCTTTCTAGTTTTATTATGTTATCATTTCAATATTATTGTGGTATTATTCTAGTTATATTGTAGATCATCTTCCATTTCTAGAATTTTATTTCTATTCTGCATACTTTTTATATATGGAATATTACAAATTATTTTAATTGAGCTCTTCTTTGTTGGAGGTTTCCCTCTCGAAGAAGCAAGTGAACATTGTTTCCTATCAATGAAGGTATAATTTTTATGTTGTGGTTCCATATAATTTGTTGTTTTGTTGTTATCTCTGCAATATTTATGTATTCTGTTGCTATCTTGGTATTATTATGTGCATTATTTATCTATTATGCTAATATAATAGATCCGGTACCTTACAAGTGGTATCATAGAAATTTCCTCTGCATAAAATTGTGGGTTAGTGTTTTTCAGGGTAGAGATGTTGTTTGGCCCGAGATCTGATCGATTTTGAGATGTTAATTAGATACTTTTACTGAATGTATATATGTGTTTTCATGCTTTGAAGAAATTTTAGAAGGGATTTTGTGCCAAAACTCTATGATCCACACCAAGTATGCATAATTCATGTTTTATGATGATCTTGAGTGTAATTCAGTTTGCTTTTATATTTCCATGAATCTAATTCGCATTTTTGGTGTCACAGGGAAAAATCACAACATGTTTTTGCTTTCGGCACTCAGTCTGGTACTCCATTTGACACTCAATCTAGTACTCCATCCGACACTTCATCCTACACAAAAACGATGGGCAATTTGGCAGTGGCGGCCAGTGGTGGGAAAATCCGAGACATGGGTTTTTCTCGTGCTCATCCCCTCCAGCTATTGAACTCTTGACAACTGGATTTGGGTTGTTAAGTTAGGCTATTATTGGCTCGCTCCATTTCGGTAGTTAGGGCTTCATTAATGTAATTTACTATTTTTAGAAGAGGTTCGACCCTCCACTGGTCAACCTCTCATTTTTTAAATCTTATAAATACCACCATGGTGGTCATACAATAGCTAAGAAGTTCATGAATTCATGTGTTAGAGAGAAAAGACAATTTCCCTCTGTTTTTCCATTTTCATTTTGCCAGAATTGTGTGAACCTGCGTTTTTAAGTTTTAATGGTGAAATCGCTTTGCTGAGTTCATGGTGTGCATTTGAGGAGTGACCACGACTTGCTGGGGGGGCACCAATAGTCTGGTAACTATTCTATGAGTTTTTTTATGAATAACATAACATATATGTCTTTTATTTTATTTCTTGTACATGAATTGCTATTTTATTTATTTGTTATATAATTTGTTGTTATGGTTTAATTGTTTTAGTTTCCTTTTGCAAGTTAGTATGAATGATATTGTCAATATGTACTGACTTTGTAATTAGTAGAAATAATTTTTCAAACTTAGAAACTAACCACGTGTGTGATTAAATAGTAGATTATACTTTATTTATGCTTTTAAAATCAAGTTCAAAATAGAGTTTAAAACAAAGTTT
The DNA here is from genome assembly GCA_009831015.1 of Picea engelmannii. NCBI lineage: Eukaryota > Viridiplantae > Streptophyta > Pinopsida > Pinales > Pinaceae > Picea > Picea engelmannii. The sequence continues at coordinate 53,341 of ML804623.1, read as the reverse complement.
TAGAACAAAATTTTAGTTCATGGTTTCTTTAACAAGGCTTCAATGGATGGATAGTATTAGTTCTAGTTTTCATTTTTAGATTGCCTATTCAATTACTAGTTAGTTTTTTCTTAACTAGTTGTTAATCCATTAGCTCATTAATTTAACTATCATATGCTAGAATAATGTTTAATTTCTATTTATAAGCATTTCTCTTTTTACAATTTGAATTATTGAAATAGGTCTAGCTTAGTTTTATTTCATGTAATTTCTTT
>ML804623.1:42316-52987 GCA_009831015.1 Picea engelmannii | reverse complement strand
TTTAAGTTTTGACTATTTACTTAAATAAAATTAGCCTTTGTATCGAAGCTCATCATGGAGCCAGGAGTACCCTAGGGAAACTGGAAAATTGGACTGCAATTGTTGTATCAGATGCAAACTTTTGGGATCATGTAGCCATTCCTAGAGAACGACTTGGAGCTAATCTGGTACATTGAAGGAAAGAGAGAAAAGGGAGCCTTCATCTTCAAATTTTAGGGAAAGTGCATCGACCACCACATTGTCTTTTCCTTTCTTATAAATGATCTCATAATCATATCAAAATATCTTAGTCACCCATTTTTGTTTCTCTGGGGAGGAAATGTGTTGTTCCAGAAAATACTTGAGGCTTTGATGGTCTATCTTAATTTGGAGGCGTTACCCCAATAGATAAGGGTGCCACAAATCAATGGCATGCAAAATAGCCAACATTTTCGTTTCATAGATTGATTTGCCCAAATTTCATTCAGATAGTTGTTTACTTGTAAAGGCCAAAGGCCTACCCTCTTGCATAAGGACAATGCCAATACCTTTCCCTGAAGCATCACATTCTAGGACAAAGGTCTTTGTGAAATCAGGAAGAGTCAGGATTGGAGTGATGCACATGGCCATCTTCAAGGTTTGAAAAGCCTGAGCAATTGTTGGGGTCCAAGTGAAAGAATTCTTTTTAAGGAGTGTCATGAGAGGTTCCACAATCTTTCCATAATTATTAACAAACTTGCGATAATAACCTATTAGGCCCAGAAATCCTCGCAAGATTTTGAGAGTCTTTGGGTGGGGCCAATCTTGCATAGCTTAAATCTTTTTAGGATCCACCCTATTGTCATTCTTTCCAACAAGATGGCCCAATTACTCGACTTCTGAGGTGCCAAAAGAACATTTAGATTATTTCAGGAAAAGTTGGTACTGAGAGAGTAGATGGAGAACTCGGTCCACATGAGCAAGGTGGTATGTCTAGGTTTTTCTATAGATGAGGATATCATCAAAGAAAACTAAGAAAAAATGAGGAAGAAAGGGGTGAAATACATTATTCATGTGGCTTTGGAAGGTGGAGGGGGCATTACACAAGACAAAGGGCATGACCAAAAACTTGTAGTGGCCCTCATGAGTTCTAAAGGTAGTCTTAGGAATTTTTGCCTCTTTCATATGGATCTGGTGGTAGACAAAATGAATATCAAGTTTAGTAAAGAATTGGGTGCCACTCAATTCATCCAAGAGGTCATCAATGATAGGAATGGGAAATTTGTATTTAATGGTGAGTTTGTTGTGGGCAAGGAAGTCAAGACATATGTGCCAAGAACATTCTTTCTTTAGGACCGTGATCACATGAGAAGAGTAGGGGCTCGTACTAGGGTGGATAATGCCTGCATTGAGAAGTTCTTGAACCATTTTCTCAATTTAATTTTTTTGGGATAAGGATTGATGATAGGGACAGATATTGGGAGGGAGGATTCCTAGTATAAGGGGAATAGAATGATCATGAACACCATGGGAAGGCAGGAGTCCCTGGGGAGTGGAAAATACCACTTGATGTTTAGAGAGGATGGATTGGAGGTCTTGTGGCATAGAGGGTGTATCAGTTTCCTGTATGGCATGGAGTTGGGAAATAACACCAGAATGACCTTTTTTGAGCATCTTTTCCATGCGATGGGAACTAATGATCTTCGGTGAACCGGCGGTGATGCCTTGGAACTTATATTTTTGGTCCTCATGGTCGAATTGCATGGTTAATTCCTTGAAATCCATGAGAATGGGACCCAAAGTCCTTAGCCAGTCTACACCCAACACAATGTCACAACCACCCATGTCGATAGAAAACATATGATATTTTTGGTGGTTTGGAGACACACATTTTCACAACGCCCTCCACATTTCATGGAACCGCCATTGGCAATTATGATTTGGAAATTATTGACTGCATGGATATAAAAATGAGTTTCTTGGGCAATCCAATGATGAAAAAAATTATGGGTGCTACCACTATCAACCAGAATGATGACCTTCCTATTCTTGATGTAACAAATTAGCTTGAGAGTTTGGGGAGCAAAGAAACCAGTGAGAGAATTTAGGGAAATGACCGATTCTACTTTGGGGGGGTCTGAGGGAAGGGTTATGTCCATGGTTTCAAGTGACTCAGACACAAGGGGAGTTTCAATATCCTCTTATGAAACACCCTCTGATATGGCCATAAAAATATTTTGTTCTTTACACTTGTGGCCCGGAAAATATTTTTCATCACAGTTATAACAAAGGCCTTTGAGTAGGTGTTCATCCATTTCAGCTCTAGTCAAATTTTGGATCTTTAGTGGAGCAGAGGGAGTAGGGGGATTCACTGGTTTAGTGCGAGGAATAAAGGGGGGTTTCTGATTTTGAGAAGATACAACCTATTGTTCTTCTTTAGCTCTTTTAGTAGCCTACACCCAACTCTAAGGCCTAGCCATGAGGACATGGGCACGAATCTCATCCTTGAGGCCAATGATAAAACATTCTCAGAAAAAGGCATCAAACATGTCCTCTGTCTGAAAAGTCAGGCACTCAAAAGAAGTTATAATGTCTTCCACTATTCCTAATTGTTTCAACTTTGTCAAACTTCCTAAATGGTTGGTGTCAGTGTCAAAGCGTTCATAAATCTCTACCACAAAGTGTGTCCAAGTAATATACCCTTGATGGGAATTTTTTCTCCATTGCCACCATTCCCAACGTTCTTGATCTAGGTGGAGAACACCATACCGAAGTTTTCCCAAGTCCTCTGTAATGTTGTATAAAGAGAAATAATGTTCCATTTGGGTTACCCAACCAATGGGATCCAATCCATCAAATTTAGTCACATCCACCTGCCGAAGACGTAGGTCACGCTGAAAGTGATGGGGCTGAAAATTATGGGAATGAGAGGAAGTTTCAGCTTCGGTATGTGGGGGTGGGTCAGATAAAGGGTTATCTGCAGGGATATGAATCTTGGTGCAGATCATTGAAATGAAAGATTCAAGTTGGGTAGTCATGTCTTGTTTGAGTTCCTCGATTGAGGTGGCGATGGAGGATTTCATGGTTGTATTGATGGTGACAACATTGGCACTGAGTTGTTTCACTTATTTTTGGGTCTCTATGAAATTAGATTGCAAGGTATTGAAGTGAGATTCCAAGTCTTGGCTACGGGTATGGGCCATGATGATGAGGGAACTGAAATGGGGCAGGTGGGATCAAAATTTTTTCTAAAAAAATGATATGTATGAATGTGATAAGGGCGAAGAGATAAATCCAATGGAATAGGTCTCAAATAATGGTGTAAAAATTTCCAGACTTTTTTATTTTATTTTATTTATTTATTTTACACCTGCAGAGTTATACTCTAGTCTGAAGAATATTTTAGTGATGAAATGCCCAAATGCTTAACCAGGAATAAATGTGTAGTGATTTGGAAGCCTAAACACAATTGCACGGGAATAGATCTTGTCTGTTTTAATTTATTTATTTTTTGTTTCCGTCCCCAAGGGTTAGGTATTCAAGGGTTCTACAGATAAGGGTTTTCCCTGTCCTATATCTCTTTGATATACGTGCAGGGTCCAATAGTAGTACTCAGCCCAATATCTCAGGGAACTAAGTAAAGAGGCTATACCATGCCCTTAACCATACTACCTAGCTACCCAGGTACTAGAGAGTATCTTCCCGAGTGATGTTATCGGTGGAACTATAGCAGTCATGCGATTGATCGGTTTATATACAGAGGTCTTCAGGAAATCTAGGCTGATCCGTACACAGGTGTTGTTTGATGAGCTACCACTTGAAGGGGTACCACTAGGGGTTACAAGGCTGGCCAACAGATGTGTGCTTAAGAACCACTTGTATTTCCTGCATATATGAATCCCTCAACCATGGGTTTATGCATGTAACGAAAGATCTCTGTGGCTTAAAGATGTCAGAATACGTCTCTACCCTGAAAAACAAATTTAACCCACAATTTTATGCCAAGGAAAGTGCTCTAATACCACTTGTAATATTCCATATATAAAAAGTATGCAGAACAGAAATAAAATGTTAGAAATGGTATATGAACGAAAATATAACTAGAATAACACCACAATAATACTGAAATGATAACAAAATAACACCAGAAAGAGAACTTCGATTACTGAGAGGAATGTTCATGGGCCTCTTCGAGGGGGCAACCTCCAGTCGAGCAGATCTCTATTACAATAATATCCAAGATAGGGTTCAAATACCCTTGACTCCTATTTATACTAAATATGTCTATCAAGAGAACCATCTAAAGGAAGATCCTTTGATGCAGGAGCATCGCAAATATCAAGCGAGCGTGGAACAAGTGCAACGTATTTTTGAGCACATGATAATTGCTTGAAAATCTTTTTGAAGTTGATGCGCCAAATATTTAATGAAGCCATTTATGAAGGGGCACCTTTGTATATTATATTGGGCCTTGAGTGATTCGCTCTCATCCTTAGTAGATAGGAGGCATTTAATCTAGTTAATGCAAGTAGATAGACTTGAATTCATAGATTAGACAGTTTTAGAAAGGAGGAGGGAAAACTGATATAGACACCCTCATTGTACATTGTAGAAAGGGGCATGATAGTTGAAGCAGGAAGAGCACAGGAAAAGAGAAGAGAGTTGTAGAAGAACATCCATGTATAGATCTTGAATTAATAGAAGAAGTTGATTCAAATCCATGGTTTTTGTGTCTTTTTTTTGTGTGTTGATGTTAAATGATGTGCTCATGAGTTTTTGTTTTCTTGTTATGGATTTGCTATAATGTTGTGTATGTGATTTCATGTTTGAGTTTGAAGTCTGAAGGAAGAAGAAATGAGTTTCAATTTTTTCTCTATCTGAGTAAGGATTCCTGCAAGGAGTGCAGTTGAAGTCGTCCGCAAGGAGTGCGTTGATGGAGGCTCAGGTAGATTAACTCTTGTTCTCATTCACCCCGAAGTGAAATTGGGTTATCGGAGCCATGCAAGGAGTGCGCAGGATAAGGGAGTCTCAGCTGTGAATTTGAGCTAAATCTTTGAAGGACTACTGCTACAGGCGTACGCAGGGTCGAAGGATTCAAACATTTGAAGTATTTGAAAGGGTTTCCGCAAGGAGTGCGAGCAGGAGGTTTAAATTCTGAAATTTTCAGAATTGACAAAGCTCAGGAGGTATAGTACCTTTGAGTGGACCCAAGGAAGGATTGCACAGGGAGTTCGTGCCATGGAGCACCTAAAACTAGTGTTGCAGGGTTGCACGTAGGAGGACCAGTGAGTGTAGAGGAACACTTAGTTATTTTCAAGAATCCCTCAAGAAGGAAGAATCGACGGTCAGGATCTTGTGGAAAGGATCAGTGAAATCTCGCCAACCATTGGATCTGTCAAAGAAGCAAGGAGGTTATGGCCATGTTTGGAGTCCAAGCTCGAGGGGTCTTGAGCCGTTGAATCGGTGGTCAGTTAACCGTCAATCGTCTGGTTTGACAAGAGTTGCATAGGATTTAAGTCCCTATGAGCAGAGGGAAACCCCTAAGAGGACATCAGGGTTTTGGTCATCAGGGTTCACACAAGTGAAGTAGTTAGACTTTGCATTGGGTGAATTCCAAGGTTTGATCTAAACCATCCATCATTTGGGACACGTGTCGAAAGATCTGACGTAGTCAGGGTTCAGCATATCAGGAATCCTGGGGACAAGGAACCCATTGCATCAGGAATCGCGATCTCATGATGTCCGAAAAGGTGACGAGGGGATATTGACGTGGAAGATTCAACCCTCACGTGCATCGGGGATTGATGTTTTGTGATTCTTGGGAATCATAGCAGCGAGAATCGTGAAACTCTGAAATGTGATTTCCCAACATGCTAAAAGAGTGGTCCACGGAGGAGTCGGTGTGGAGGTGATAGGTGGCATAAGTCATCAAGGTTTCGCAGTGAGAAGTGCTGAGATATTGGCATCAGGATTTGTGATCCCGTGAAGTCTGAAATCTTGATAGAAGTGACAGGAGCTGAAAGGACCACTCGTGCGTGCGTCAGAGCTTCGGTGTATTGGGCATCGGAAGTCGGAGAACCGAGTTGCTGAGCATCACGACTAGAAAAATCACGATAGGAGAAGTCCCAACAGGGAAGGATAAGGGTCAGCATGAACTTGCATCAAGGTTCGGGGTTTCCAAAACCACGCGACCACAAGACTCGCAAAACTGCGAAGTCCGATTTCTCGATCGTTAAGGGAGATATTTTGAAGAACCGTTGTGGGTGTGGAAAATTCTCGATAGGGAATTAGAAGAGTTTTTTTATCTCTTTGGGCCAAGGAAGAAGGAGGTCCTTAGAGCGGACGTGCTGGGGAGCACGCCTACGTCAAGTGGTATCAGAGAAAGAAAATTTCTTTGCTTTCTATAGCAGAGAAGAAGGAAATTCACCATGCCGCCAAGGAGACGTGATAGATAGTCACCCGATCCAAAGGAAAGAGAAAACCTGAGGAGAAGGGGTAGGCAAGCACAAAATACATAAATGGAAAGAGAGACACGTGATCTACGAGCTAGACTTGAAGATATGGAGACAACACAAAGACGCACAGTCGGTGCTGGGAATCTAAGTGATTCCGAAAGCGAGGTTGAAGCTGAACAAAAAGAAGACGTTGTAGCCGAGGATGCAGCCAATGAACGTCTAATCAAAGATATCACATGGATGGGTGCAAAACCAAAGATGGACATTCCAATTTATGAGGGGAATCTGGATGCAGAAGAGCTTCTAGATTAGATTAGAGCTCTGGATACATAATTCGATTATGAAGATGTCGAAGAGGATAAGAAGGTCAGGCATGTTGTCATGAGATTGAAGGGACATGCAACATTATGGTGGGATGAGCTACAAGCAGATAGACGCTGCAAGGGCAAGTAGAAAATTAGAAGTTGGGATCGAATGATTGCAAAGATGAAGGCAAAGTTCATCCTAAGGGATTATCAAATCACTTTGTTTAGGAGGATGCAAAACCTGAGACAGAAGCCGATGACAGTAAAAGAATACATGGAGGAATTCTATCGAATGAATATCAGGGAAGGTCATCGGGAGAGCGATGATGAGAAATTTGTCAGGTATATGAATGGCCTGAGATATGATATCCAGGATGAGATGAGCATGGCAACCATCTGAACGGTGGAGGATGCCTATCAAATGGCTTTGAAAGATAAAGAGAAGTTGAGTCGTAAGCAAGGTCAAAGAGGCCGGGGTAGGAGCCAGCCCAAAGGCAAATTGGTTGCCCAAGATAAATACCAGAAGCCCAAGGATGGCTGGAAAAAGCCTCAGACTAGAACTGAGAGAGGTGGAAGTTCAAAGCGAGGGCAGCATACCAAGTAGAGAGGAGGGTATGCTGATAACAATATGTTTCCTCATACTAGAGGTAGAGGAAGAGGAAGAGGTGGAGTAATCACATGCTTCACGTGTGGGAAAAATGGGCACAGGTCATTCGAGTGTCCAGAGAAAAAGAAAGATGGAGGAGAAGCTCACATCGTTGAGGCATAGAGGTGAGATGTTGAAGCAGAAGATGATGAAGGTAGAAGGTCGCTGATGATGCGTAAATTTCTCTTAACATCTGAGAAGGAGATGGAGGACTCAGTTCAAAGAACCATACTTTTCATAACTGCTTGCAAAACCAAGGATAGGGTATGCAAGGTTATCGTGGACAGTGGAGGAATAGATAATCTTGTTTTGACCGATATGGTAGAGAAGTTGGAGCTAGAGATGACTGATCACTTGAGTCCATAAAAAGTTTCGTGGCTACAAAAAGGACACCAGGTAACTGTTACTAAACAATGCTTGGTTGAGTTCAAGATAGGTGGATATAATGATAAGATTTTATGTGATTTCATTCCTATGAATGTTTGTCATCTATTGCTAGGTAGACCATGGCAATATGATAGAAATGTGAGTCATGATGGGAAGATGAATACATATACCTTAGAGAAGATTGGGAGAACTCATATGTTGCTTCTGATCAAGGATAAGGAGGTAAAACCAGAAGGGAGAAATACTGTACTCCTCATGAGTGGGAAGGAGCTTCTTACAGAGGTGAAGAAGAAAGAAGATCCACAATTCTTTGTGGTCAGGAAACCAAGGATCATTTTGACTAGCACGAGAATAGACGATTTTCCAAGAGAAATTCAGGAACTACTAGAAGAGTTCGCTGACATCATGGTGGATGAATTACCTCGTTCGTTGCCACCGATGAGGAGTGTAAGTCATCATATAGACCTCATACCAGGAGCTATTTTTCCGAATAAATCCACTTACAGGTTGACGCCGCAAGAAAATGAAGAGGTCAAGAAGCAGGTCCAGGAGTTACTAGACAAAGGATTAGTCAGGGAAAGTTTGAGCCCGTGTGTCATTCCAATGGTACTTAGTCCAAAAAAAGATGGAGGTTAGAGAATGTGTACTGAATCAAGATCCATCAACAAGATAACCATCAGGTATAGATTTCCATTGCCAAGAATGGATGATTTAATGGATTGCTTAAGTGGAATTTTGTTTTTTTCAAAGATTGATTTGAAGAGTGGATATCACCAGATTCGCATGAGGGAAGGATATGAATGGAAAACAACATTCAAGACAAATGAAGGATTGTATGAATGGATTGTTATGCCATTTGGCTTAAAAAATGTGTCGAGTACCTTTATGAGGTTAATGAATGAAGTCCTGAGGGAATTCATTGGGAAGTTTTCCATTGTGTATCTGGATGACATATTAATTTTCAGCAAGATAAAGGAAGAACATCTGAAGCATTTAGCTACAGTAATGAAGAAGCTACAGCAGGAGAAGTTATTTATTAACATGAGGAAATCTTCATTTATGAAGACCGAACTCATTTACTTGGGGTTTGTTATTTCAGAAAATGAGTTGAGGATGGATCCAGATAAGGTGGAGGTGATTAAAAATTGGCCATCACCGAGAAATATTTTTGAGGTGAGGAGTTTTCATGGACTGGCTAGTTTCTACCAAAAGTTCATTAGAAATTTCAATGGAATTAGTGCAGCGATGATGGATACAGTGAAGAAAAGACATAAATATTTTCACTGGACTGAAGAGGCAGAGAAAAGTTTAAAATTGTTGAAACAAAAGATCACGAAACAATCGGTCTTGGTGTTGTTGGATTTCCAAAAGACGTTTCAAGTAAGATGTGATGCAAGTGGATTTGCCATAGGAGCGGTCTTGAGTCAGGAAGACAGACCGATTGCATATTTCAGTGAGAAGCTGAATGAAGCAAAATTGAAGTACTCCACATATGATAAGGATTTTTATGCTATCATATAGGCACTGAAGAAGTGGAGGCATTATTTGATTCCAAAGGAATTTGTTTTATATAGTGATAACCATGCACTACAATTTGTGACTCAACAGGAAAAGTTGAATCAGAGGCATGTTAAGTGGGTCGAATACATGTAGAATTTCACTTTTGTAATTAAGCATATTTCGGGTACTGCTAACAAAGTGGCTGATGCTTTGAGCAAGAAATGTTTTATGATGCATGAGTTCAAAGTCAGGACGTTAGGCTTTGAGGATCTCAGGGACATGTATGCATATGATCAAGATTTTAAGGAAGCATATGAAGCAGCTGAGAATCTAGTTCTTAGAGATAGAATCCCTTGGATAGGCTATATGATCCAAGAAGGATTATTGTTCAGAGGCAATCAATTGTGTATTCCAAATTTCTCCATGAGGGAGAATCTATTAAAGGAAAAACATAGCGGAGGCTTGGCAGGGCATTTTGGTCACGACAAGACATTTGCAAGGATAAGAGAGTCATACTTTTGTCTAGGGATGTGTTCAAAGGTCAAGCGGTTTGTAGACAGATGCATAATTTGCCAGCATTCAAAGGGAAGAAGGCAGAATGAAGGATTCTATCAACCATTACCCATACCAGAGAGGCCATGGGATGAAATCAGCATGGATTTTGTATTGGGATTGCCAAGGACACAAAGAGGATTTGATTCAGTATTTGTGGTAGTGGATAGGTTTTCCAATATGGTACATTTTATCCCATGCTAGAAAACCAGTGATGCAACTCACATCGCAAATATGTTTTTCAAAGAGGTCGTTCGACTTCACGGCTTACCCAGAAGTATAATTTCGGATAGAGATACAAAGTTTATAAGGCACTTTTGGAGGACATTATGGAAGAATCTAGGGACTAATTTTTTTTTTAGTTTAGCTTATCATCCTTAGACGGATGGGCAAACAGAAGTGGTGAACAAAAGTCTGGGAGACTTGCTGAGAAGCTTGGTGACAGAGCACCACAGTCAGTGGGATAGTATATTGCCGCAGATAGAGTTCGCATATAATGACTCAGTGAATAGGATCATAGGACAAAGTCCATTTCAGATTGTGTATGACATGCAGCTGAGAGGAGTTTTTGAATTGAGAGATTCGGAACAGATGACAAATAGGAGCGCAAGTGCTGAAGAGTTCACAGAGGTGATGAAAGAACTTCACGGGCAGGTGAAGCAGCGACTGCTAGATTCAAGTCACGAATATAAGCACAAAGCCGACCAGTCGAAGAGACAACTTCAGTTCAAGGTTGGTGAATTAGTTCTGGCACATTTGAGGAAAGAGAGGTTCCCAAGGGGAACATACAATAAATTGAAAATGAAGAAAATTGGGCCATGTAAGGTCTTGAAGAAATTGGGGGAAAATGCTTATGAGATCGAGTTAC
>ML804623.1:26177-38303 GCA_009831015.1 Picea engelmannii | reverse complement strand
GATGTATTCTACCTTATTGAAAGGCCTTATTAATATTGAACTTTATTAGATTGGAATACATTGTTTTACCTACATAAGGGGTTAGGTCCCTAACACAATTTTCCCAGACAAAACTTTTCACACCCTATACTCTTATTTATACTAAATCTATCTATACAAAAGTACAATCTAGAGGAAAATCCTTCTAGAAGAAAAAGCTTCTATTAGGTCTTCTTACAATTGACTTATTCCTCCATATTGCTAGACCTTATTAATAATGACCTTTATTACATGGAAATATATTATTCTACCCACTTGAGGGGTTAGGTAGGTTAGGTCCCTAACATTGGGCTCTAGAACACTCAATAGATAATGGAAGGTTCATGGTAAGGATAATTTAGAAGGAAATAAGAAATAGGTTTTGGTTAATAGACATGGGTAAACTCTCCCCCCATTGGAACCCTTCTTTATATTGTGGATACTTAGCCCCAAAATCTCCATTTGTGTCCATCTGCATATAGTGATACATTTTATTCATATATTCAATTTACATCATTTATATATTAAATCATTTTGGCTCTTGGCCATACATTACATTTATAACATATATCGCTAGTTTGGGGTTTGAAAATGGGGATGTTACAAGCCATATCATATTTGTTGCTACAACAATTGCAACAACCTCTTTCATCATGTACAACTCTCTTTATTGATCCTAGCTTTCCTCAATTATCCATGAATTATTGTATCCTTTTGTACTCTTACTAAAACCATTAGGCATGATTTATTTCTTCCCTAGCCACTTTTACAGCTAAACCACTCTTTGCCACTTTTTCATTTTCATCCATATACTATGTTGATTTTATTGATTTTGTAACTTCAACATCTATTTGATTTTCTGGACCAAACGGATTCATCCTTTCCTTTATTGAACACTTCAGTGCTTGTGGTCCCTTGAACAATTATTTTCTCCTTTCTCAACCCATTTGGTATCAAACTTGACTTGCATAGTAAACTTCCATAATATTGCAATGCTACACAAATGTCTTATTTTCCAACTTCATAGAGATTAATTGGAAGTAGTTAGCCTTGCCTTTACCTACCATCATAAACTCCAATGGTACTTAAAGCCTCCTGGAATATCACCAATGGATCCTTTCCACTTGATATGGGTTCTCTTCAGGCTCTATCTCTTTTTCATTCCATAGCAAGCATAAAACCATTTTTTCTTCATGGTTGCTTATTGATTTCCCTTTAGAAAATCACCTCCATGCTTGAATCCTTTTGACTTTTCATCACAATATACTTTGGGAATGCACTCAACACCTATGGAATTCACCCAACATTCTCATATATGCATAATCAATATCCTTTTTATTTTTGTCACTCTTCTTTGAGTGATGCAATAGACTCAAAATAACTTGGCATCCACCTAGTGGTACCTTTTTCTACTATCTCCAGTTACTCATAGACTTTGTCCAATTCTAGAATTCACTTAAATTTATGGAAATGCGATCCCAAGAGTTTGATTGAATCCTTCGAGATCCAATATAAACATAATGCATTTCTTATGAATATGTTGACACTCTTTAGCATACATGCACCTTCTGTAGTATACCTACGGAGGTAATATGGGGTACCTAGGGAGGTACCCAATGAGAATTTAGTTATGTGTTATTAGTGGAAGTCATTTAATATATGGGAATGTGGTCATTCAATGTAAGGTGGACTAGGTCCACTATATTAATAAAAGCCCACTATGGTAGTTGGATGTAATAAATGTGAGAAGACTCTCTAGAAGGTTCCTAGGAGATAGGGAGAGCTATATAAAGACGTGTAGGAAATGTAATGAAACACAGTGAAGAATATGGCGATTGTACAAGCAATGATTGTTTGAGGAGTTTTATCCTTCCATAAGGATTAATATATGGTGTTACCCTACCTCAAGGGTTTTGGATATTTCTTGTGTTCAGTGTTATGGTGAATGGTTAATGGTTTATTCTTAGTTATTTGTGAAGTATATTTTTAGATCTAGTATAGGTACTTAACAATTGGTATCAGAGCACTTTCCTTGGCCAAAGAAGGGAATATTTGTTTTCTCTTTTTGCAGAATTTTTTCTAGGGAAGAAAAAGAGGGTGGTGCACTTCAGGTTCAGATCTGAAGATTTACGAGTTGAATTTTAATAAAAATATTGGGTATTTGAATTCCTCCTAGAAAAATACCCAATTTCAAAAAACAAATCAGTCGAAATGGATTTTGGGAAGTAAAGTTATGAGCATTTTAAATTTAGCAGTTTTTCAGGGTTTTTCCGGAAAAGCCACGATTTTCTGTCGTAACTTATTGTTCTATTTTTGGGGGTTTTTAGAGAAAGATGTATTTTACAGGGAAATTTGATGGCCCTAGTATTTAATCATTCATTAAATAAATAAAGTTATCATGGGAAGAGAATTTTCCCCATTGGGTAGATCTTAAATTGCAAGGTGATGCTGCCATTTGGTGGAAATCGCTTGATTATAAGGAGATGATGACACTCTCCAATGGAGAATTTGAAAAAATATTGTTAGACAATTGGTCTCATGGAGAAAATAAGGATAAAGAGAGAACCAATAGTTTATTTTCATGTGAAAAATCTATATTACAGGTTCATGGTTGTATTCATAAAGAAAATATCATTGTTTCTACTAACCCTAGTTGTATGCATAATTTTATCAATGTTTAGTTGGTTAATAGATTGCAAGTTCCAATAAAGAATATTCAAAGCACAAAGGTTGAGGGTGAAAATGCTCAAATTTTTAAAGATCTGAAGATTACCATGGATAAATATTTGTTGCATTCAAATTTTTATGCTATGGATATGGATGAAGTGGATATTGTTTTGGGATATCCTTGGATAGAATCAGTGGGTACCATTAATATTAATGTGCAAAAGAATTTTTTTAAGTTGTGGTACAAGAAAAGGAAAATCACATTGCAGGATGTGTCTCTTAGTAATAAAGATGGACCCATGGAAGCTAGCAAAGAAGTTATTGCCCAGTCTGAAGTTGAATCAAAGGCAGAGTCTACAGAAGGAGATGAAAAAAAACTACAAGAAGGACATAATCAGGAAGCTAAGGAGGTCATTGACTCAAAGGCACAAAATGTTGCAGATTTGAAGAAAAAAGAAAAAATTCCTACAGTTGTTGTATATCTCCATCCACATCATATAGAGACACAAAAGTCATCAAGGCAAGGGCATGTGCATCAACATATTTATGCACTAGCAGAGCACCAGACAAGAAACTGATCAAGAGGTGCATGGAGGACTACCGACACTACGGGAAGAGCTCAAGCTACAAAAACAACCCCATGGAAACCCCAACATGATGCAAAGAAAGATAAGGGTGTAAACGTAGTAGATAGACATCATGTTCAACTTCCATTGGGATGGATGGATGGTCGTACTTGGTACCAGTTGGCTACATTGCTTAGCCGGTCATATTGTATGGTTTCTTCTTATGTTTTGAGGACGAAACATGTGAAGGGGGATGGAATGTAGTATATCGAGGGAGGTAATATGGGGTACCTAGAGAGGTACCCAATGAGAATGTAGTTATGTGTTATTAGTGGAAGTCATTTAATATATGGGAATATGGTCATTCAATGTAAGGTGGACTAGGTCCACTATATTAATAAAGGTCCACTACGGTAGTTGGATGTAATAAATGTGAGAAGACTCTCTAGAAGGTTCCTAGGAGATAGGGAGAGCTATATAAAGAAGTGTAGGCAATGTAATGAAACATAGTGAAGAATATGGCAATTGTACAAGCAATGATTGTTTGAGGAGTTTTATCCTTCCATAAGGATTAATATATGGTGTTACCCTACCTCAAGGGTTTTGGATATTTCTTGTGTTCATTGTTATGGTGAATGGTTTATGGTTTATTCTTGGTTATTTCTGAAGTATATTTGTAGATCTGGTATAGGTACTTATCACCTTCATTAATTCACCCTTAAAATTGTGGCATTCATAGCATGCATCCATTGTGCACTTCTAATAGAGATAATGGAGTTACTACTCCAAACTGCATAATTTATCTCTAGAGATGATGCACCTTATCTCCATGTATACACTGTGTCTTTATTTATTAGAAGACTAGCTTCCTGATTCTCAAATTACCTTATTGAACTTGGATTATGTCTTCACATTCTTCCTTCTTTTATTTTTATCCTCTTGGGAAGAAGCCTTGTCACAACACTCTTTCTTCAAGTGTTACTGTTACACATGAAATTTTCACACCTAGGTACCTCTCCCTAAGTGTCGTAAGTGTCATATAAGTGTCCCATACACCTTGACACCATGGAATAAACTATGTCACAATCCCTAGTCAGTGTGGAGGAGGGATGTATTACATGAAGGCCAAAATACCAAGTTCACATGAATTATTATTAATATTCATGAAAAAATAATTTAATTAAGTGTGAGAATCAAGTGCACATGAATTATTATTAATATTCATGAAAAAGAAATTAATTAAGTGTGAGAATCCACCTCAAATTTGGTTTCATATTTTTTAGGTAAGGTGGAGGATCTCATGGATGGTTGAAATATTTTCTCCTTAAAATCCTTGAGAGATATTTCCTCCCTAAAATCCTTAAGAGATATTTTCTCCCTAAATATATTTCAGATCCATTTTTAGTGGATCTGATGAGTGATCCTCTCCATGGCGGTTAAGCCTCTAAATCCTATAAAATGAGGGTTTTCCATGGAGATTAAAAAATGAATATTGGAGGTATCAAACCTATGGTCTTGGGAGAAAGCTTTAGGATATCAAACATATGATTTTGGGATATTTGTGCAAGGGATGGACGAGGAGGACTTGGAGAGGCTATTGTGACTTCATCTATGGTTTGTAAGTATCTCTTCTGAGTTCTCATTAATACATGATTGGCATATTCCCTTCTAATATATGTATCTTCACATATATTTTCTATTATAGATGGATTTTATTAGACTAATATTATAGAGTACAGTAGGAGTTCTTTGTCTTCTTATTACCATTGCATTGCAAGTGTCAAATGGTGCTAAGGAGCTCGGGGATCAAACTCAAATTGTAGTAGCGAGGAAAAACATTGGAATAAGGTGAATCACACTTTCTCTCTTCTCCTTATCTTTCTGATTAGGTAATTATATTCAAAGGGATATTAGTGCCCAATATTAGCATATTTCTATCTTGGTATAGGGGTCTAGAATCTAAGAGGAGATTCACCTATCCGCGGGGGAATTTTCCTACAACAGAAATCGGTGAATGCACTAGGGATCGACATAGATTTGTGTTTCCTTGGATTTTACCTGCTCTTTTCCCACATTTTATATCAGTTTTACTATTTTTTTATGATCCATTACATTTCTCCCATCTTCACTATCAATTTCACCAAGTTCTAGGAATTATGGGCTAGTTGTTTTTAATTTTTTGTCTTTTATTTTTAATTTTTGGGAAAGGTTGCACTCCCCTATAGGCCATATCAAAGCATTGATGTCTAATCAGATCTCCTCTATAGTTCTTTACAGATCATTGTAGTGCTATGTTCCCTTGATTTAGGGAGCATTGATCTCCTTTTTTGAGGTTTTCTGCCTTTTTCTCATCAGATTTTCGCAGCCTGTTTTGAGAGGTCCTTTCCAGGATTTGCACTTTGGTTTGTGAAGTTGTTTGAGTTGGTTTTTGATACTTTCTTGTTCATATGATTGTTTTAAAGTTGTCACAAGAAATCCCAAAGATCTTTATATTGATCCATTTGGTCTTTGATTTATATCTTTCCAAGCAATTTCCCTTGTTTGAGTTTTGGTTTTCTTTTAAAAGTTTAAAATTTGTTTTGCTTCTTGTTTAATCATTGTGAGAGTGTGATTTTTTTTTATATGACACTTGCTTCCAATTGTCTAAAAATTAAAATAGTGATATCTGGTTGGCATAAGAAGCTTCGAATCAAATAAATTAAGGTTCATATTTCAAACAAAGAGATATCTTTTCATGATTAGATTTTGGATATTAGAATCATTTTCTAAATAGTTTAGCATTGAATTGGATTCTTGTTGAAAGAAATTGCATGAAATATCTGCATTTTTTGTGATTGATAGTGAAAAGGAAAATATCTTCTCCTTCCCATAAGTAGAAGTTCATTGAAAGAAACAATTGTTTATCATTTTTCTTATGCATTTTTGGGAATCAAGTCATAATATCATCATTTTCACTCTCATTCACCCCCAAGTAAAGAACAGCCACAAAAATCAACTCTAATTAAAATCAATCTAGAAACTTTTTCTTTTTAGATTCTTCCACCAAAATTAAACTAGGATTAGCGCTTTGGATTAGGCTGTGAGTACAACTCTCCAAAGCATTCAAAAAAAACTTAGTATCTTGCAATAGAGAGAGAAAATCCAATTTTCGTATAAGCATATTTGAGATCCCCTCTCACACAGGGGTTACGCGTGAGGTCATGTTCAGGAGAGCCAAGAAGATCATCCCTCCACGGTTTAACTATCTGTAGTAGTAAGATCGTATATTGGGGGTTCTTATTGAGGTCCAATTTTCTTCATTTGGTCTAAGTTCTTCGTGAATTATGAATCTGTTCAGGGTCCTCTGGAGTTCTATCGGTCCACTTGTCCTCATTTCTCTCGAAGGATTTCATACTTGATATCCTTCCCATACGTTTAGACTGGATTGTGGATTGTACCCACCCAGGGGCTGACTGGGAGTTGGTGTCTTTAGTAGCCATAATATTTAGGGTATTTACACAAGGTGACGGTGAAGGGAAGTCTTCACTATACCTAAAATAGATGGTGGTCAAACTCACTCGGGCTCCTTGGAGGGTAAATCCATGATTATTGTGTGGAAGCTTGCACTAAGGCATAAGTCCATTAAGCAGGTCACCATCATAACTGTTCCACCCTCTCATATCCTATCCCCTTCTTGAATTGATCATGCGATGTTGTATTTCATCACCAACTAGTATGGTCATTGAAAGAAGGTTTGTTTGCTTGTTGGTTATTCTATATTTTTTAGCGTGTGTTGTTGTTTTAATAATTTTTCAAGATTGAGCCTGTAGATGATAAAGGTCTTCATAGTTCATGTAGGATGAAAGGGTTGCCTCCAGAAGAAGGTTATGAAACCTTACCTCCTAATTCCCCAGAAGACATCTATCATGAAGAGGTAGAAAATCACTCTGACTCTGGGAGTGTTGCTACTCCTTTTTTGGGAAATTTGGAAAGAGCCTTGCCTACGGTTGAGTGTCCCACTCCTTATACTACACCTGTGTCAAAAGATCCTATTGAACCACTCCTAGTTTGATTAGACTCATTTGGTAATATTATAGAAGAAGAAGTCCCTTCTTTACCATTGAGACCAGTTACCTATACATATATGGGATCCACAAAACCAATTTTTAGTGATAAATTTAGGACTCACATCTGTCCCACTAACGTAGTAGATCCACATCAAACACTTGCTCATTCTATATGGAGGAATCCATCAGGTCATGATATTTATGAGCATTTTGAATATATTCGACAACATATTAATCCTCATGACCCTTTTTCCATTGAGGTAGGACCATCCAGTCAGACTATTGATCATCCCATTGAACAGGTCATAGCTCCTATTGTTACGTCAACACAAGTCCACCTCAATGTTGGAGTCACCACTTCTCATTACACACAAGGCACTTCAACTATTACTCCCATCATTACACCTTTTCACACTATAGCTCCTCATATTCCACAAGATCCTATTGGAACACCTTTACAGTAGAGAATGCAGACCCTTGCCAGATAGACACAATCAATTGCAGGACATATCTCGACTGGGGGGAAACCACCATCTAGTGGACCTATCCCTCTTAGGGGGAAAGCATCCTTTAGCAGGCCTAACCCTCTTATGGGACAACCACCTTTGTATGCTCCTTTCAGAGGACAACCTCCCTTTAATGGTCAAACCCCAGTTGTAAATCACCCTATGGAAAGGGGGCAAGCTTATTTTTCTGGAAACCCTTCATAATACCAAGGAGTAATTTCAGGAGGTACACTTAATTAACCTTACCCTGGGGGGAAATCATACCATAACCCACAAGGAGGAATATCAAATCTTGTTCATTCAGGCTTATCTTTTGGACAAAATTATTTGAGTGTTCCAAACCCCACCTAGGGTCCTCAAGGACAACAAATTTATCCTCCCCAAGGGTATAATGTTTATCCTCCAAAAGGGGCTCATGTTTACCCTCCTCAAGGGAAAACTATTTATACCCCCAACCAAATCAACTGACTTATACTCCTCAGAATCCACCTGGTTTCACCCTAGTCATGAATGTTCCTCAACAACCATCGAATCCTGCTTATATTGATCAATAAAAACCATATATGGGAGGGCCTACTGGATATAATTATCCACCTCAACCAGTTTACGCCCCACTGGTGTCCCTATTCCACACCAGTATCACCCTCAGGTTAACCAACAATTACCCTTCCTTGCCACTCTGGATCTCCCAGACTTTTCTCGGTTGACAAATGATCCCATATTTCATTTTTCTTTCTGGCTAGTAATTCCTGCTAAATTACCTTCTGACATCCCCAAGTTTGACGGTAACCTGGAGAAGAACCAAACAACTGTGTGATGAAATTCCATTTATTTTGTTCATCAAACTCATTGATGGATGATTCTATATGTTTACATCTCTTCTAGCGCAAAATTACGGGCTCTGCAGCCAAATGGTACATTGAACTTCCACATGGTTATTTTCAAGATTTCAACTCCCTCGCTATGGATTTTCTCATGCATTTTCAATTACCCATCTGTTACGAGATGGATACTGAACTTTTAACATCCCTTCATCAAATTAACTATGTGCATATCTCTGATCAAATTCATGAGTGGAGATGGCGGTGAAGATTGATTAAAGAGACCATTCCTGACCAACTATTGGTAGAGTGGTTTACTAAATCTCTTTTACCTCCGATTGCTCGTGACGTCTCCATGGGTGGCATAGTCACTGAGGAAGAAGTCATTTCCAGAGCTTAGTACTTAGATTTGGTTTATTCAAAATATGGTACTTTGTATGAGTTCATTCCAAATGCTACCCATACTCCTACCGATCCATCCAAACCTTCGTCTACGACACATGCACGTGGATTTATCGGTACTGTCAAAACCTAATCTACATTATAGTTGAATGGAACAGTAAATCTCTTTTTTTCAGCACCCATTCCTAGTTCGACTTCACTCTCTTCTACCTCCCTCTCGAATCAAATCTCTGAGGTGAATGCAGTTCAATATGCCTCTTCACAACAATCTGAGGGTAAGAAGAAAACAAAAAATAAACCCAAAAAGAATAATAATAATAATGAACATCCAAAAAGACAAAGTCCACCACCTTCTGCTAAAAATCCACCACAACGAAAACCAAAATTCCCATGTCTTATTTGTGGTGAAGATAATTTCACCCGAGACTGTCCACATCGCAATGAAGTTGCAAAACTTTTCAAAGGGAATTACCAACCCGACGTGTTAACACAACCTTTTCCTCAACAAAAATCCATGGTTGCTCAAGCACTTGCCCCTTCCATGGGGAAAATTCCAGCATCCTCCTAGTGATGAAGCCTCGACAAGTGCTCATATTTATATGTTCAATGGGATTGATTTAACCACTCGCACCACCATATACGACACACTGGATAAACCTAATAAATAAAAGGTCACTAATGGTACTCCACCAAATCCATCTCCTGCCTCCATTAGTCCTCTATCTATAATTCTTCCATCTCGATCACTTCAAACAGAGAAAACTACTTTTGACTCTATCTTACGCCCTCCCAATAGCACTATACACAAATCAACTTTTAATCCTAGTTCATGTACCGCCCAAAAATACAACATTGTTGAATATTTGGCTCAAGAACCATGTGTTATGTCCACTCTTGAAGTTCTACAGCACTGCCCAAGTCAACGTAGAATGCTCTTGGTTTCCATTGGCACCATTGATCTCGAGTCATCAAATAATATCACGTTTAACCTAGACAACTTCAATTCATGACTTTCTCACCAACTTACTTTTCAAATTGATGTTGTTGTTCATAAACAATGCATTCACCACACCATATTGGATGAGGGATATTCCACTTGTGACATGTCGTTATCTTGTTGGAAAGGATTAAAATCACATGCACTTAACCAATCCCCTACAATTTTACGAGCATTTGATGGGAGAGGTTTTCATCCTCAGGGACTCTTGTAGTCCTTAGATGTTCAGTTGGGAGGAAAGACCATCTCTATCGATGTAGAGGTAGTCGATGCTCCCCTTTATTACAACTTGTTATTAGTAAGAAGTTGGTTTTATTCCATGACTGTTGTCACTTCATCAATGTTTATATGTGTACAACTCCCTCATCAAGGAAAAATTGTCGCTTTCGACTAGTTAGATTACTGTACACCCAATGCTCACACTCCTTCCACCAACAATGTTCCTTTCTTGGGAGATACTAAGATCACTTATGAAATTGTCGGTGTAGGTATTTTAAAATATTCCTCCCTTATGGGTACTTTCCTTGCACCACTTTAGCCCACCACACAACATATTGCCACAATCAATATGATTTCGACTATGGCCTATCAATCTTTAGAATCATCTGATCCTTGGGTTGTGCCTAGTCCATTAGATTTCAATGCACTAGGTGATGATATGGCACTTAGTCCAATTGAGGCTTCATATGATGCTATCCAATCTACCTCTCCCTCCTTGTATAACCAACATCTATTGACATCCAACACTTATTCACTGGCATCTTGGTTGAATTCCTTGTCCTTTTCTTTTGACTACATTTCCCATATTTTTCCATCAGATGAGCCAATTATGGAAATTCTTAGTATAGACGAGGTACCTTGGGATGACAACCATCATTGATCATCTTTTCTTCCTACTCTCGAAGAAATTCAGGAGGATATACATTCTATCTTCTGGACCGATGTTGTTGATTCTCCTCAATCTCCTATACTTACCCAGGATACTACTTCCGAGTGGAATTTATCCAACATCTATTCCATAGTCACTATTGATATCTCGATCAAAGAAGGTATCGTGGAAAATATGCATCTCGGTGCTAATTGTTCACCCAAGGACGTGACATCTTACACCACTTTATTTAAAGAATTCTAGGATGTCTTCACTTAGAGATACAAGGAAATGCCCAAGATCGATCCTTTGATCATTGTGCATGAAATAAAAACTTACCCAAGTGTTAAACCTGCACGACAAAAACTTTGTTCAGTTCATCTTAAGAAAACCATGGTCATCAAGGCATAAGTTCAAAAATTGTTAAAACCTGGCTTTATCTATCCTATCCTCTTGATGGAAAGGGTTTCTAACATCATTCTAGTTGCTTAAAAACAAGGAACCATTCATGTCTGCGTTGAATATAATGATATTAGCAAGGGTTGTCCAAAAGACAATTACACCAGACCCTTCATCAACCAAATCATTGACAATTGCACTGGCAATGTTATATTTTCTTTCATGGATGGATTTTCAAGATATAACCAGATTGACATTCTACCCACTGATCAACATAAGACAACCTTCATCTTCCCATGGGGAACATTTACTTATCGGAAACTACCTTTTGGTATCAAAAGTTGTGGTACCACTTTCTAGTGGGCCATTTCATATGCTTTCCACGATATCAAACATAATGCAGAACCTCACTTCGATAATTTTCTTGCCCATTCCTCTAATAGATCAGACCATATTGGTCATCTCTAGGCCATTTTTCTTCAATGTCAGTTCTACCGTATCCACTTGAACCCCCACAAATGCATCTCTGTTGTCGAATCAGGTCGACTCCTTGGTTTCTTTGTCTCCAAAGATGGGATTAGGGTGGTGTTAGGGTCCTATAATTATAGGAGATCTGATTATTCAGATATCATTTGTGGATCTCATGATGAAGTTCCTGGATTGTTGGTCTCTCGGGTGTCTCCATTTCCCCCTCCATCCATTTCGCTTGATCCTCCATCACCCTGTTGCATCCTTCATCCACTGTTGTGCACTCACTCCCTTGTCCTTTTGACCCATTGAGTATGTCTCACCCGCCATTCATCCCTACATAAACCAAACTTAGGATAAACAAAAAG
>ML804622.1:113930-132489 GCA_009831015.1 Picea engelmannii | reverse complement strand
GAAGAAGAAAATCTAGAAATAGGTTGTGTAGAGTTTGATGATAGTTATCCCATGGAAATAATAGAAAAATATCTATTAGAACTTCAAAAGAAAGTTGAAGATGGTTTATATGAATACAACAATGACCATTATTATATAGACTATAGCTATCTTTCGGATAACACTAAAAATTTCCTTAAGAAGAGTCAAAGGCACATCTTGAAGTTAAAGGAAATGCTCAAAGAAAAAGAAGTGAGAAATAAGACTCAATTAGAAGAAAATGAAGAAGAGATCACAAGACTAAAGAATAAAAAAGAAGATAAGAAGGTAGATGATGATATTAGCAAAAGTCTTGAATTTATTGTCCATCTCAAGACCCAAATTGAAGAAGCCAAAAGGATAGAGGAACTATTGAAAAATCAAGTAAATGAAAAGGAAGAGTCATGTCATAAGTTAGAAGCTGAAGTTGTTGATATTAGAAAGAAAGTAGATAAGTCAAACAAATTATTGAATAGCTCACAAATCTTGAATGAGATCTTGGAAAGTCAAATATCACCATATGATAAATCAAGTCTTGGATGCAAAAAAGAAGCTACACATGCTGAAGAAAGCACCTCAAAGAAGCATGAGGTAAGTCCCTCACTCTCAAAGGATGAAGACAATGTTGCAAATCAACCATCTACACAAGGAAAAGAAAACTTTAAAATAACAAAGCAAGGAAGAAATCAAGAATCCATCTTTTGGACACCAAAGAAAAGGTATGAAAGTATTTTTCATGGTCAATGTTATTCATGTAATGAACATGATCACAAAGACTTGGAATGCAGATCTTATGAAAGGAGAGATAATGGAATATTTCATAACACCATAAAGTGTTGGAGATGTGATCAAGTAGGACACATTGTTGGTCGCTATCACAACATGAGATGCTATAGCTGTAGTGGATTTGGCCACAAATCCTAGGATTGTTGGAACAGAAGAAGAAAGTCCATGATGAGGACTTCATATAGCATGACTAGAAGAAGGAATGAAGTAAGTAAGGGAGACATCTTTGAAAAGATGGACGGTCAAAGATCAAGTTCTGAGAAGCAGGGACACCTTCAGAAGTGGGTGCAGAAGATTGAACAACCAGAGCAGAATGGAAGCCTTGAGGGAAGCTCACGTGTGTCATCTATTGAAGCATACGTAGGTGACAATGGTAACAATTGTGTACATATGCGGGCTGACCTTGAATAGGTCACATACATACGCGAGCTGT
Source organism: Picea engelmannii (assembly GCA_009831015.1). Taxonomy (NCBI): domain Eukaryota; kingdom Viridiplantae; phylum Streptophyta; class Pinopsida; order Pinales; family Pinaceae; genus Picea; species Picea engelmannii. The sequence goes on along the minus strand of ML804622.1, from coordinate 131,252 downwards.
CTTTGCAGCAAGCCACGTATATGCGATAAAGGCTTGGGAAAAAGGCTATGCACATGCGTTGCAGCTTGATGTGATGGTATAACTCTGTGTTGCAGGGTCTGACATAGTTTGTTGCAGGTTCTGACACTGTTTGTTGTAAGTTTTCATGATTCCATATTGGATTATGTAATTTGATGATAAAATAAAAATAAAAAAAAATGAAAGGCTATCTTGGATGCATGGCACTAACCCATGAGTATGGATTGAGGCATTTTCTGTTGAAGAACAATGTTGGTTATCACAGTGAAATTATAGAACCTTGGGTATGTGATATATCATGATAATGCTAGCTAGATGTCATTGATCTATTGAATCATACTACTAGCACATGTATTGTTGGATGCTTAGTATTTGTTGTAGTGAATGGAGGATTGAGGTTGATCTATTGGTGTACATGGTTGGTACATATTTGAGTTTCATTGATGTATCTTATGATGTATTATCATAAGAATATTTGTTGATATCTTGGTGCATGCATTTGGCATATGGATGGGCTACATATTGGGACATGTAGTTGGTGATTTGATGAGGTGATCATGTTGTACATCATTGATGAGTCATAGATTGATGTGTGATTGGTACATTTCTAGTACATTGGTAGAGGCACCTGCTAGAAGTTTGATTGGCACGTGTTTTATGGAGGATTTGACATACATGTATGAGGATTCATCATGTTGTAGCATTGGTGCTTGGTTGATGTACTTGCTTGGTACAAGTCATGATACATGTTGATGTACAAGTTTGGTACATGCATAGATGGTTTATGTTCGGATGATAAGTACTTGGCTAAAAGTATACCATTGGTATTACTTGATTAGCATATACTTTGGTACATGAGACATTTGATGGTTGTGGCACTTGGTTCATGGTAGAGGTATATCATTGGTGATATGACACTTGTTTTGAAGCACATGGCTGACATGTTGGTAGAGGCATATGGTTGATATATTCCATGGATGATATCATTTGGCACATTGTATGGTGTTGATGTACATGGTTGATGTACATGGGCATTGTGAATGATGAGCATACATGTTTGTATAGGATGTACTCGATAGATATGTTTTTCATGATTCTCTATTTCATTGTCGACATATCTTTTTCTTCATGATGTTTGGTATAGCATGAGTTTGATGCATGGACAGGTCCAATGATCTCCATAGAAAGAGAACTTGATCTATGATCTGGTTGAGCAATATCATTTGTAGCAGAAGCATGTGTTCATATTGCATAGAATATAGGGGGATACATACCCATAGGGGGAGTCATTCTTCTTCCCATGATTCTAGGAGGAAAGAGCCCTATACTTGGAGAAAGAGCACAGAGGCATAGTTCCAGGGGGATTATGAGCGATGTATCTTCAGCATTACATTAGAGTGATATCCCTTGTTCAAAATGGGAGAGATTATTCAGAGGAAGATCAAAGGCATTCAAATAGGGGGGAAAACCCCAAGGAGAGTTCAAGCAGGGGAGCTTCCCCAAGAGGGGAATGGCCCTTTTCCATTGATGTCAAAGGGGGATAGATAGTCACATTTATGTGATTGATGACTATTGATGTAGATAATTCCTTATCTACATGTTGACATCAATGATTGGTGTTGACATCAATGTTGGCATTGCCATCAATGCCAAAGGGGGAGATTGTTGGATCATGTTGTCATCAATGCCAAATGTTTGATTGATTGATGTCAAGTGATTGATTGATGCCAAAGGATTGATTGATTGATGATTGGTGTCAAATGTAATATGTATTGTCCTTGATAAGAATGGATAGATGTCAAGTGGAATCATATTCATATGATGTCATGCATAGATGAAGATGGATCAATGAGTTGTCATTGATATGATGCATAGATGAAGATGGATCAATGAATTGTCATTGATATGATGCATAATTGGATTGATATCATGGTTGATAAGATGCAAAAATGGATGAACTCCAAAGTGGTCCCCTTATGGTGAAATCCCTCACGGGAAGACGCTTTACGGTTGAGTTATCCTTGAAGTATGGTTGGAGAACCAATGCTTAATTATGGAATAATGATATGAAGATCAATGAATTTGTCAGTGAAACTATCCTATATGGATAGTTCTTGTCATTCCATTTCTGGTGGTATGTGGAATGTCACATAACTCCTCATGGTTTGAGAGTTATGGCATTACGAAGATGGAGGACGCTCATATGTAGGCTTGAAGCCCCAAAAGGTCAAATAAGTCAAAGAGATTGCAAAGGAAATTATTATTTAAATGATAAAGTGAAGTGACAAGGTCAAGGAGGATTATTTAAATAATAAAGAGAAGTGACAAAATCAAAGAAGATTATTTAAATGATAAAGTGAGGTGACAGTCAAGAAAGAATATTTAAATGATAAAGTAATGGAGAAATTTCTAATTATGGAAAGTGGTTAACCCTAAAAAGAGGAAATTATGTTAAGTGACCTAGAAATAGGTTAAGTGACCTAGAAGTGGGTTAAGTGACCTAGAAGATGAAGAGTATAAATAAGAGGCAAGGGTCTCTTGTGAAAGCATCTCTTGAGCATGTATTGAAGATCTATTCTGAGAGAGAGAGAGTATGGAGGATCGCATGGACGCATCAAAGTTTTGGAAAGTCTGAGATCATGACGACAAAAGTCTCGGAAGTTTAGAAACCCTAGTTTCTGAGGTATACGTGGGCCGCAGTGAGATAAGGTGCGTACTAATGCGAGATGAATGAGGATAGGGTGCGTACAGTGGATGAAGTCTTGGAGACTTGTGTGTGAGCTGGTTCCAGGCTCCTAAAGACTGAAGCAAGTTCCAGATCTACATTCTATGGGCTCATATCTGCCACAGATATTCTGGTATGGTTATATTGTTGACTTGATGGATACTCTTGTTTATTGTGTGGTGAATTCTTAATACATTCTTGGTATGGTTTTTTTGATGTGGTTTATGTTGGTTGATGGAGTGAGAAACACTCTTATGATTCAGTGCTGATATGATTTCTATAGTGTGCTGATTACTTATACACAATTGAGTAGCATTCATATTGTATGGTTGAGGAGTATGAGTGAGTTATTGGAGAGATTGGATGTGTTGTGACTGGTTATGGGTCATATTGGACAATAAGAGACATAAGAGAATGTGATTGAAGGTTGCAGAGGATCTAAGTGTGTGATGAAATGAAAACCCTAATTGCTCAGAGGTGATACGCAGGTTGTAGTATAGAATGGCCGCATACATACATGGGCTATACTATAGGTAGGGCATGTACATACACATGTTGCACTATCAACATGTCATGTACCTGTGATAGATTGATATTTGTTGAGGATTGTTGCCTCATCTCAGTTGGTGTTGAGGATGTAATTTTATTCTTGCATTAGAGAGTTGTACTCTATTCAGTTGTTGTTGATAAAACCAAGGATTGTAGTCTGTAATAAAAAGAAAATTGTACATACATCTTGTGTTCTTTGTGTTCCTTGTGGTGATGATTTGTTGATGATATATTGTTGATATATGTTGTTGATATGTGTTCACATTTAACTGGTTATAAATGATAGCAATAAGTGAATGAGTAAATGGTGATTGCTAACTAATGAGTTTTGTGTAAGAGGTAAGTTTTGGGGAAAATATCCCTACATTGTTCACCCCCCCTCTCAGTGTAGTCAATGTGTCCAACAAAAGGATGAGGGTTATTCTTTAAAATTTCTTCAAAGGAAGGATATTTAAGATTGTCTCTCTCCCTTACATCACCAATCTCCTCTCACACTAAAGGATTTGTTAGGGGAGAAACTAAAACCCTAGTTGGTGGTCTATCCCCAAATTCAGGAACCAGATCTTTCCTGTGCAAATAAGTGTTGCCCTCGAGTGGGGCTTCATTTCCTTTAGTTTTGTTTTATGATTTTTTTTGTTCTGTTATTGGTTGCTAAAATGTTTTCTATAGGTTGTTATGCTAAGGATAGTACTTTGTAGATCCCTCTTCTTCATCTTGAGCTTCCAAAGCTTCAAATATATTATTGGAGGGAATAGATGGGAGAAATTGAGACCTATGGTCACATTGAGCCCCCGTGGGATGTTTTTTCTTATGATTTCTTGAAACTTGTTTGAATCCTTGATCTGCATTATTCTGCATTGGATGAGTTTCTTGACCTTTGGGGAAACTTTTAGCGAAGTGCCCATATTCATGAAAAATGTTACATTTGAAAGGAACCTTCTCATAGTCGATGACCTGAAGATCACTCTAACATTCCATATTGAGTTGAATTACCTATGGCAGTCCCTTTGAAAAATTTGTTGAATGGTTTTATCATTGATGTCAAAGTCAGTCATTGGTGATCAACATGAAGAAGCGCATGGGTTTACTTGAAGGAGTCTCCAAAGTGGTCCCCTTATGGCTTAGCTTTAAGCATGGAACTCAAAATAATATGATTTGAATAATAACATAAGAATCCCCTGAGTTGTGGCCAACAATCACCTATATTCAAGTCAAGAATCCTATAGATGTCCAAGATCAAGATTGCAATATGGAGATTGTTGAAAGTATTATTTGTGGTCAATTTGGATACCATATATTTGAGTAAATTTTTATCCTACATAAACGACTAAAATGGAAGCACGGGTTACATGGTTGGAAATATTATTCTAATACCTTTCCAACGGTATATTGAAGTCCCTCTAACTCCCTAGGAATGAGGAGATATGATTTTTTTTCGTCCAACAACCCAACCAGAAAATTGAAGTCGGCTCAACTAATTTTTGGGGAAAGAATCACTATAAATATAGGATATAATTTCACATTTTTTGTGAAACCAAGGCAGAGCTCAAGTCTAAGGTGCACACAAGGTGTTTGGGGTGTCTTCTGGTGTGCAATACAAGTCTAAGGGATTCTCTTAAGGTCTTTCTTATAATCAAGGTATGTTATAAGGTTGTGATGTTGTCGTGAGATTGTGATGTTTCCATATGCTCTGTTATGAAATGATGTTGTCGTGATGTTTCCATGAGTGTGGTGGGGTTTATATGTGGACCCATGTGGACCTAGGATCTCTATGTGGACTGATTTTGTGAGGCTTATATTTTGGAGATTTTGGCACATGATTTGAGTTGTAGCCTTGGAGATCTTGACACAGTTTTTTATGTGGTTGTTGGGTTTTATATGTGGACCCATGTGGACCTAGGATATATACGTGGACCTAGTTTTATGATGATGATGTATCAATGAAATTGAAAATGACAATGACGGTTTGATTCTTTTATATACATATTTGAGGGTGGAAGGAAGGGGCAAGGAAAGGGGTTTGGAGCCTCCTTCCAATTAGAACTGGAGAATCTAGGCAGTTGTAGATTCCTTCAGGTTGGTGCTTGTAAATCATGGGGTTGGTGCCTCCTTCCAATTGGAGCTGGAGAATCTTAGAATTTGTAGCTTCCTATTAATGTAATCTTGCTATTATATAAGAAAATAATTCTATAGTTTTCTTCCATTTGGATTTCCACGTAAATCTATTGTGCACTAGGTATTTGTTCTTCTTCTCTTTACTATATATTCAGATGCATTTATTTGATTGAAAAGTTAAAGTTTTTAAAAGTTACTAAATTCTAATTGATATTGATTCACCCCCACCCCTCTCAATGTCAACAAAATCTATGTCCACACATATTCTGACACATGTGTAAATATTTCACTTAGGCTCATAATGAGATATATATCAACTTTAGTTTATTTCCAATGGCTTTGAAGTTGTCTAAACCCTAGAAAATAAGGGGGAGGATCGGAATTCTAATCCAAGAAGGAGATAAAGAGATCTCCATATCTGGGTTAAATTCAAGAGTCTAATGGGAAATAAAAAAATCCCTTGGAATCCATGATGTAAGGGCCAAATCTAAAGATAAGGTATTGATCTTCGGTGGTTTTAAAAATAAATACATAAAAACCTTTCCCACAATAAAAATCAAATGGGTCTTGCTCATACCAATTCTTGGAAATCCATTCCAGAACAATCTTAGGGCTGGGATAAAGTTGGCCTAAAAACTTACCAACTAAACCTCGCTCCATGAAAATGATAGATTTATGTTTTTCCACAAAGTGCCCCAAGTCCACACTAGGGATGGAATCAACCCTTCTAGAAAAAATTCCCTCGCTAGTAGAAAATGAAGGCTTTCCCATGATGCTTCAATTAGCTCCAAAAATGTGCATGAACCTCAATGAATGGATATCAATGAAACCATTTGTGATCATCACACACCATCGGCTCACCTACAAACTAGCGTGATGCACAGTGTTGTGACTAGGGATGAGGGAAACAATTAGGGAACACCCTAGTAGCAGATGATTACGACCAAGCTCTAACTAATCACTCCAACTAAATCACAATTTTTATTTTATTATAAAGTAGAAATGATATTTTTTAAATGTTATAATATTAAAAAATCTATAAATGTACTTACAAAATTAAAATTAGATAATTAATATCTATATTATTTTTATTTTTTAAGAAATCATTCTCATTCCTTCTCTTTTTCTTTTTAACCTTTTGTCATTCATCAAAAACAAAATTAACTTCTTTTATATCGTATATCTTGAAATTGTTTTTATGATCATAAAAACATATCTTTCCTAAAATAAAGTGACTAGATTATAACTACAATTTTATGGTTTTTTAGTAGTGAAAAACTCTACATGTAGTGTGCCGAAAATCCTCTCACACCTAACCTCATTCACTACATATTTTTAATATGTAATAAAAATCATATAAGATTCTAAGTGAAGTCATATTAAAACTTTCAAGAACATGTCACTTCTTGGATTCTCTTGAGAAAACATGTCACTTCATGGAATCTCATCGGAAGTTTTATATAGGAATACTTTGAGAATCAAACTAATAAACTCCCATGCGTGTCCACTGTTGGGCTCTAAAGATTTCTAAAAACAACCTTAGTTTAACATTAATTTATCAACCTGAGGATTTGTCTTTTATCTCAAAGAATATCGGCAAAGTCTATGCAAATAGCTTATAGAGGCTAAAATCGTGTAGAGAAAGCAGATCTGCGTTTGTCAACAATCAAGTTCCTCAAACATTCATTAAATATTTTAGGGATTGAAATCTAAAGCTATGCAAAAGGAAAGGAACTAGCTAATCTATCGAATTCATTCTAAGAGCAGTAATTGAATCTAGATAAAGACTTGCACGAATTGCTATCATTATGAATCAGAACTACTCAAAAGAAAAGGGCAAATTACTCTATCTATGGAAAGGAACAAAGACTATAATCTAACTGAAAAGAGACGGAAATCATATTTCTATTGAAAGGAACAACAACTATATTCTAGCGGAAAGGAACAATAAATGTAAACTAATGAAAGGAACAACAAATGTAAACTTATGAAAGGAACAACAAATGTAAACTTATGAAAGGAACATCAAATGTGAACTTATGAGGAACCTTCACGCATCGAATCTTAGTAATGGGAATTGGAACAAAAATCATTCAATACTTCAAGGAATGTCTATTTCTTGCAATTGACATGAAACCATCAACACACTTATGCATTTGTTAACTACTATAAAAGAAAATTGAATCACAAGACAAAATTTGAGCTGATACAATTACAGATCGAATAGTAGCTCCTTCAGACTGGGCCCTAGGTCCTTAGAAGCATTGTTATTAAAAACTTAGTATATAAAAATGGAAAAACTACTCGAGGCTTCTATTAATTTCATAGCCGGTACAACATTTCTACAAAAACTGCTAATGCATCGCAATTCTATATTCTCTATTCTTGAGTGAAAAAATCTCTCCTTTCTTCAAGATCTATTTACCCCTTATATGTTACAATAATCTGGGTAAGTTAAGCTATCCTGAGGATCGAGAGATCCTCAGGATTTCTTTACTTTTACAATGAGTAACTCAATTATCTTTAAAACTGCTTTGCACCATAAAGTCTTCAACCTCCAATAGCTTGTGCATCTTCAAGATTCCCCTTGCTATCTTGGGTTCGACAATATTTAACCAATCCTACAATAAAACCAGACAATTCCAATCACATTTAGAATCTATGTAATATAATCTCCAACAATCAACGCTAAAGGGTATATTATTCATTTTCTATTCTATTTACTTCTAAATAAACAAAAATTCAATCAAAATAATATCATGAAATGTGGGAAAAAGGAAGATATTTATACCTTTTTCATAACCTAACATACCCCCCAGCTTACCTTCTTGCATGTCCTCATGCAAGCTGAGACTTTACATGTAAAGCAGTAATGTTGTAAGATGGAAAGGTTGGTTCACCAGGCCTTCTGAACCCATTGCTTCTTTTGAGTTCTCCAAAAGCAGCATCCTCCCTTTTCTTGTTAATTTAATAATCTTTTTGGTAACTTTATGGAGAGAACCAAATGATAGGAGGATTATATCTGCACCCAATCCAAGCAGGTCCTTCTTCTTGGAGCAATGTAGAATACCTCTCTATTTTGAAGGTAGCTGCAAAGAAATTTCTATACCCAAAGGGCTCCCTACTCTTTACTTCACTGGAGGAGGCATCCCATCTCCATTTAGAAGCAGCAAGAGCTTCCTCCTTAAGCTCTCTAAAGTGAGTGATACCTAAATGTATGTCATGGAGATGGATGGGGGCCAAGGAGTCTACGACCTCTTTCCTTTTCATAAATTTTTTATGTCGCATAATGGCTGGAAAGGACTTTGGAGGCTCCCCCCTAACCCAGAGATCCAACCCAGCTTCCCTGTTTAGGAAGGTTTTATGAGCTTTACCCCATCTGACTTGATTCTGAGTGAATGACATAAATGCCTGAAACTGTATATCACCTATGAATGGGCCAGGTTTATCTTCCTTGTTGTCTTCCAGAATGAAATTATGGAAGTATAATTCACACAAAAAGTATTGTACCTTTTCATCCTGATCTCTGAAACATGAAATAAACTCAGGTACAGTGGCAAAAGAAATAGGTTTTCCCGCTCTGATGGCCTTCATTCTCAATAAAAAATATCGTTCCAATAAGAATAACGTGTAATTGGTGGCAGGAGCTCTACAATTAATAGCATCAAAGTAGATATCACAGATTTCCTTGATTTGCTCCAAATATTTTTCCAATTGGGTTTTCACCTTTTTTATCTTCTCTTGGGCTCTGGTGAGCGCAGCATAGGTCTCACCCTTTGTTGCTATCATGTCCTTCAATTCTTTAACATTCCTTTGATATTCAGTCCTAGTTACCATTCCATGTTGGTGTTGGACCAATGCTTGTTGGGCTTGTGTAAGTTCGGCTTTTAGTCTATCAATGAAGACACTATGTGCTTGAGATTGATATGCTTGGTATTATTCCATAGCGCTCATCTTTTCCCTGGATTGAGTTAATGATTGCTAGACTTGTGTAAGTTTTGCTTCCAACCTGTCCACAATAATACTCGATTTCTGGGATTGGAGTGCTTGGTGTTCTGCCATAGTCAACAACTCACTTCTGTTTTGAATCGGGGTTTGTTGAGACTGCATCAATTCCTCCTCCAATATCCTGATGGTAGCATTCTTCTCAAGGAGTTGATTTTTCTGCACCTCAACATTAATTGCTTTTGTAGCTATCATATTTTACTGTGTCTCTAAAGGAGGTGCTTCCTCATTCTGGGTTACTGTTTCTTCTACTACTATTTCTTCAGGGTCTGTCTGTATCCCTACAGAATTTGTACTGACTGTTTCTTTAGGAAGAGGGTTTCTTCCTTGTACTCTGGCCCTTTTGTTCTTCTTTATTTTGTGGGATTCATTTGTCTGTTCTAATTGCTTCCTCAATTCCTTAATAATTTCCTTGAGTTTAACTACCTTCTGCTTTAATACTTCATCGTTCTTAGCCTTTTTCTTCAATAGTTTATTTTATTTTTTTAACTTTCTAATTTTCTTATGGATTTTGGCTGATTTCTATTTATGGCAGGTCTCAAGGCCTTCTTCAATCTGGTCAGCATATGGTTGTTCCCCTGTCCCTTCCAATTGTTCTATCTTTCCAAGAGGGCTTCTTGTTTTGAAATGGGGTTCGTCCTGTGATCTGCCCTCAGGAAAATATATTTCGATATCAAGAAAATCTTCAAATGGTTTGAAGAGGAGGGTTGTTCTGGTTGTATTTCTGGATTATTTGTGCCCCTGTCAAGTGAGGTTCCCAAGCTTCCAAAAACCTGGGCTATTTCTACCTCATAGTTATTCATAAATTGTTTTTTCGGATCTGACAATGTCGGTTGGGTGTCTTCCTGATCATTCCTTTGTAAGGTCTGTTCTTCTTGCCTAATTCCTTGGGCATTCTCGTGTGGAGACTGTTCTATAGAGTTCTAAATTTCTTTAGGCTATTTTGTTGTATCCTGAATTCATCTGCTTCTTCTCCTTGTTTGAATTATGGTTGTAGGGGTAGTTGTTTCTCTCTTCCTCTTTTTTGTTAATGCCTGTGTTTGTACAATCTAGGTATCTGAGATTTGGCCAGGATCTACCTCAACTTCATTTTGAGGAGATGGGATTTCCCTTTGGGTAGTAGTCTCCTCTGCCTGTCTATATTCAATTTCCCATGGTGGTTCTTCATGGAATAATTCAGGTTGCTCTAGTTGTGGAGGTCTATTGGTGTCAATCAAGTTATCCCAGGTCAATTGAGTTTGACTCAGTGCCTTAATTGTTATCAATTTAACTAATCTGTGGTGGTTGATAACAGTAACAGGGTCCTTGGATTTTTGTGTTCTCAGAACAACCTCATGTAATATGGCATTCAGAAATAAAGGTAGATTAAGTACTAACCGTTGTTTTAAAGTTGCCATCAATTTGAGGTGGCGAGGTCGAATTACATCATATCGTCCATCACAAGTGATGTACCACTGAATTACCCTTGCAAGTTCCTTCCATGGTTCTTTGAGGGTACCGGGGTTGAGTCCTTTTCCTTTCTTATCCAATTCTTCCCTGGGATATGTGAAGGTTTCCACAGCTTCCTTCAATGATGTGTATCGTCTTGTCCACTAAATGTCTGTATTAGGGAAGCCTGTGACCTCTGCTAAGATTTCCGGGGTGACTGAGATTTGTATGCCCCACACCATAGAGTTTTCCCCCTGCAGATTCTGAAAGAATTCAAGCATGGCATTCGTGTCATATCCTTGCAGCCGATTTAAGTACTCTATCCACCCCAGCTAATTCAGGATGTCTCTCGCTTGCTCTGTAAGATTTAGTAAAGTAGGTTCCCTGTGCACACCTCTGCCACCCATTTTATGAGAAAATATGGACAACTATCGTTCCTGTTAGCAGAGGTGGTTAGACCAGCTTTGGAGGAAAAATTACCAAGAAAAAGCAATTATCAGAGACAGAAAATGTATCTAAATGAAGGTATTTATTACAATCATTACTATCTACATCAAGAAGTGTGTCCAGCGTCCACTCCCCTTATTAATAGAAAGGTCGACCTCAACCATCAGCGTAGGGAAGAGTAATGATTGTAAGTATTGGTGGCGAAAAGTAATGATTGTACGGTGGCTGCCAATGGGGATTAATGATTTATGTTTGAACAACATATTTAACGGTAATCATTAAATGTGAATCTGCGTTTGTGGAATTGAAAATAGCTATACCTAAACTAATGCGTTAAGGATACATGCTCTGAATAAATTAAATCTTGTTCAATTAAATAATATCCCACATATCATAATGTTGTTACTTTTCCTTGTTATTGAATACAACCAAAATGATAGCCTCGTGATTGAGTGAAGGAAATCTAGAGATACAGAGAAACTTGGTGTGTTAAGGTAAATTCCATACCACAAGCAGAGCCACTGTTGCCATCAGGCATCCATAGCCTCGACAGCGTTGCCTTTTAACCTGAAGATGAGCATGTATCCTTGATACTTGTTTGAATCGTCTTTTCCAAAAAGACCATTATTCTGCTTTGGTAACCATAGTGATATTTCCACTAACTAGATTGTAACTTAAGTGAACAAGCCAGCTCGTGATGAGACCTCTTGTTCTTTGACAAAAAGAGAATGTCAAAGGCCATTGCCCTGGTGTGGTGGCCATAGTGGTAATGTCACTTAGGTTATTATCCTATGATCTTGGTAGGCTGGCTCATAATGAGACTCCCTATTCTTTGTGGAAAAGAGAAGGAAAGAAAAAAAAAATGTTGATAGATGTATAAAAATTTATTTATTTTTATTTATTTTTAAGTTTTTCCGAAAAAGACCATTATCCTGGTTTGGTATCCAGATGATGATAATTCCACTCACTATATTGTAACTTAAGTGAACAAGCCGGCTCGTGATGAGACCTCTTGTCCTTTGACAAAAAGAGAATGTCAAAGGCCATTTCCCTGGTGTGGTAGCCATAGTGGGAATGTCACTTAGGTTATTATCCTATGATCGTGGTAGGTTGGCTCGTGATGAGACCCCTTATTATTTGTGGAAAAAGAAATAAATCCTATTGATTTATTATATTATTGTATGAAGGGAGGCTCATCTACTCCTTAAGAGTAAGGGATGGCATAAAGAAGTGTAAGGATACCAAGTAAAAGTGTGTCTCAAATTCCTTATTAGTTATAAACACGAGGTATCATTTAAGTGTAATATATAAGGGAAAAGAAACGAATTATGGTGGTTACAGATTATAAACAAGGTTTAAGATATTTTGAAGGAAGTGATCCAAAAATAAATTTGATAAGGTATGGGAGATAGTCCACAAAGTAATGATGGATTGTTAGAAATAATGTTGATGAAAAATTATTTTGGTGAAAGTTGTACCCCAAAAGAAAGGTTTAGTGTTTTATTGGCAAGGAAGGAACGACAAAATGAACAATAGGTGTACAAAAAAAGAATAGCAATTGTTTCGTTCAATGGAACAACAGGCGCGCAAAAGGAACATCAATTGTTTCGTTCAAAGGAATAGCAGGCGTGCAAAAGGAACAACAATTGTTCTATTCAAAGGAACATCAGTCGTGCAAAAGGAACAACATTTGTTTCGTTCAAAGGAACAACAGGTGCGCAAAAGGAACAACAATTGTTCATTTCAAAGGAAAAACAGGCGTGCAAAAGGAACAACAATTGTTTCGTTCAAAGGAATAGCAGGCGCACAAAAGGAACAACAAGTGCGCAAAAGGAACAACAATTGTTTCGTTCAAAGGAACAGCAGGCGCACAAAAGGAACAACAATTGTTTCGTTCAAAGGAACAACAGGTGTGCAAAAGGAACATCAATTTTTTTGTTCAAAGGAACAACAGGCGCGCAAAAGGAATAACAATTTTTCTATTCAAAGGAACAACATGCACGCAAAAGGAACAACAATTGTTCCGTTCAAAGGAACAACAGACGCGCAAAAGGAACACCAATTGTTCTGTTCAAAGGAATAACAGGTGTGCAAAAGGAACAGTAGGTGCGCAAAAGGAACAACAGGCGCGCAAAAGGAACAACAATTGTTTCGTTCAAACCATATGAATTTGTAGAAACCTGGTATGTATTTTGCTTGAATTCAAGGTTGATTCCTCATCAACTAAGTTCATTTATGAGTTGGTTTATTTCAAAATTAAGTAATGGATGGTTTGTTAATGTTATAAATTTCATTATAGTTGCCCAATTGCCACTGCTAAATCATGACATATTTATTTCTCTGCAGAAGACAGGGTATGGGTAACAAGACGAAGCGGGAGTTCGGAACAGAAAAGGGTGCTAATTGAGTTCATCATGGTTATCCTCCCTAGTTTTGATTTTCTGGAATGACTGTCAAAAATAAAAAAAACTAAACAAAATTATATACAGTATATATAGTGTCAGCAGATTTCAATATTAATGGAGTTGGGGTAGGTGGATTACCTTCCCAGCCAGTCAAAATTTGAACAGTAGGGTCCTTACTTACCTCCTGGTAGAAAGATTCTTTTGACGACGGTCGATGATAGAGTCGTAGCTGGTGTCCATTGAACCGAAATGGAGATCTGGACCCGTCGATGGTGCTTGATGTAACTGTGCCATTATCATAGACTTCACTGATTTTGTATGGTCTTAGCCATCGTGTCTGTAATTTTCCCAGAAAATCCTAAAATATGGAATCATAGAGGAGTGCCCAGTCTCCTTTTTTAAATAGTTTTTTCTTTATATGATTACCGTGCCAAGTCGATCTCTGTTGCTAAATAACGGTTGTGCTCATTGAGTTGTTGAAGGCATTGTTTATGTGCTTTTGTAAGATCTAGTCCGATTTCCTGGGCCATCCTTAGAGTCTTGATTTCAAGCTCGATGGGGAAGATGGGTTCTTTTCCATAGACTAAATGGTAAGGAGAGTAGCCAGTGGTATTACACCATGTTGTGTGGTAAGACCATAAGGCGTTTGGGAGCTCAGAAGCCCAATTATGTCTATTTGTTGAGACATTCTTTGTCAGGATTGCCTCCAGGACTTTGTTGGTGCTTTCCACTTGCCCATTTGCTTGTGGATGATACGGAGAAGTAATTTTGTGTTTGATATGATAATTATCCAGGGTGGTATTGATTCTATGAGCTGTAAATTGTGATCCCCCATCAGTAATTACCTCTCTTGGTAATCCATAGCGTATGAATAATTTGAAAAGAAATTTGATGACTACTTCTTCTGTTGCATTTGGCAAGGCTTCTGCCTCTACCCATTTAGTCATGTAGTTCATTATGACTAGAATTTAGGCCTTCTGATTTGACTTTGGGTTGAAGGGGCCAACGAAGTCTAGTGCCCATCTCTCAAATGGTTTTGCGACTACTTGTGCTTTCAAAGGCATTTCATCAGCCTGGCCTGGTTTTCCCATCCGTTGACAACTATCGTAGGTTTGGATGTATTTCTTCGCATCTCTAAATATTGAGGGCCAATAATAGCCCATCTACAGAATTTTGTATCCAGTCTTGCGGTCTGCAAAGTGCCCACCATAGGGCTCATCATGTCCAGCTTTTAATATGTCATAGATTTCATCATCTCGTACGCATCTGCGGATCTGGAGATCAGCTCCTGTATGGAAGAGATATCCATTGATCCAGGTGAATCGTGCACTATGCTGGACGATCAACTTTCTTTATTTTGATGAAAGATGTGTCGGTAATATTCCTGCTGACAGGTAATTTTCCACGTCAGCGTACCAAGCTGGCTTTGTAGTAACGGCAAACAGATGCTCATATAGAAATCGGTCTTCCACTGTTAAGGAGTCATCTGTTTTGGGTATGCAGGATAGGAAGTCTGTGACAAGGTTTTCTCTCCCGGGGCGATCTTTGATGGTGATATCAAATTCCTGCAATAATAACAACCATCGAGTGAACCATCCATTAGTAATTGGTTTATTAGCCAGATATCTAATAGTAGAATGATCAGTATACAGAATGATCGGATAGCCTGTTATATAATGACGAAATTTATTGATGGCATGTATAACAGCTAAAAACTCTTTCTCTGTTACTGTATAATTAAGTTCAGTTGGATTCAGATTCTTGCTAATAAAAAAAATTACGTAAGATTTATTCTCCTCCTCCTATCCAAGGACAGCGCCTATGGAAATATCTGATGCATCGGTGGAGATGTGGAATGGTATTTTCCAATTTGGCCCCCTCAACACTGGTGTTGTTGAGATCAACTTTTTGAGTCCTGCAAATGCTACATCACACTTGTCAGACCACTAAAATTCTACATTACCAGTCAAAGCATGTAAAGGTGCAGCGGTTTTTGAAAAAATTTCCATAAACCTCAATTTGTGTGTGTGGTGTGGGTAGATTAAGGATTACCTCTATATTTGTTGGGTCTACCCTAATTCCATCTGCAAAGATATAATTCCCTGGTACCACACCATCTGTCATCATCATGTGACACTTTTCGTGGCTTAAACATAACCTGGTTGTGATACATCGTTCTAGTATTTTCTCTAGGTTATTCAATGCTTGATTGAAGTCTTCGCCATAAGGAGTGAAATCATCCATATAAAATTCAAGTCCTTCGCTGATCAGATCGTTGAATATGCTCAATATGGCCCTTTGAAAGGTGGTTGGAGCGTTACAAAGTCCAAATGGTAATACTCTGTAAGCAAAAGTGCCCCAGGGACATGTGAATGTGGTTTTATCTTGATCTTCTAGGGAGATCTGAATCTGATTGTACCCGCTAAAACCATCTAGGAAAGAAAAGAATTTCTTTCTTGCCAAAGTATCCAGGACTTGGTCAATGAAAGGCAAAGGGAAGTGGTCTTTTTGAGTGGCTTTGTTAAGTTCCCTGTAGTCAACACAGATGCACCATTTCCCATTTTTCTTTGGGACGATCACTAGTGGGGAAACCCATCAACTATCTGAGATGGGATATATAAAATTTACGTCCAACAGTTTTTGTAATTCTTCTTTAACGATATCCCTAAGGTGAGAATTTAATCTTCTCCATGGCTAGCAGATAGGTCGAGATTCTTTTTCAACATAAATGTGGTGTGTAGAGAGTTGTGAATCAATACCTTTCATATTAGAATATTCCCATGCAAAAGCTTGCTGGTAATTGGAGAGGACATGAATTAACTTTTGCTACTGTTGTTCATCTAAATTGGCATTGATGTTTAGAGGTCTCCCAGGTGCAATCTCGACGGGTTTGCTATTATGAACCGCCGTAGTTGGCATTTGTTGTTCCATTAAATCTTCCAACAGGTCCCGCTGTGCTTCACAGTCTAGAACAGCTTGGACCATCTGGCAGGTCGGGTTGCTCATGGTGGCTGGATTATTGATAAATCCCCTGATTACGTCATCCTCTAACTAATTTTTAAGTTTGAGCGCTTCTTCCAGCGTAAGATGTTACAGGTATGAACTAACTGAGAGGGGGGGGGGGTGAATCAGTTAGTGTAGATTATTAACAATCTCTAATGTTTTTAACTTTGAATCATTAATCTTAGTAGCAGTGAGTCTTTATTGTGAAATTCAGAGTCATAAACATAAAGCAGATAACATAAAGAATAGCAATCACACACAGCATTCACTCACAAGCATGAGACACAGATTTTTCAAGAGGAAACCCAACCAGGGAAAAAACCTCGTCTTCTTAAGATGTTAAGCAAGCACCAACTGCGTTACATCTCATCTTTTATGAGCACCAACTCATAGAGGCTACAACCTCTGATTGCCAGCACCAACTGGCTGAGAGCACCAACTCCCACAGAATCCCAGCACCCACTGGGTGGAAGCACCGACTTCCTTTTCCTTCAGCACCAACTGAGTGAAGGCACCAACCTTCAGATTCTACAAGCACCCACTTGCAGAGAAAGAGACATACGTCTCCCTAGCACCACCCTACCACCCTAATTTGCCAAAATAAATATTGCTCAAATCAACTTGTTC
>ML804622.1:88991-107118 GCA_009831015.1 Picea engelmannii | reverse complement strand
ACAACCTCTGATTGCCAGCACCAACTGGCTGAGAGCACCAACTCCCACAGAATCCCAGCACCCACTGGGTGGAAGCACCGACTTCCTTTTCCTTTAGCACCAACTGAGTGAAGGCACCAACCTTCAGATTCTACAAGCACCCACTTGCATAGAAAGAGACATACATCTCCCTAGCACCACCCTACCACCCTTATTTGCAAAAATAAATATTGCTCAAATCAACTGGTTCATTCTGATATAGCTTTCTTACCCTTTCTGCTGATCTACTCTGCATTCTTCACTGTCTCTAATCTGCTGCTCTGCTTCACTGTCCTCTGTAGCCCATTCTCAGCTCCTTCTCTTGTCACGCATATTCTCCTCTCACTTTTCTCACCTGCAGAGCTCTCTCTTCTTCTCCCTTCAGCAAGCCCTTCCATCTTGGTTCCAACGCATTATATTGTTATTCCACATGCAGAGGTTTTCCTTGCTTTTCTCAACTTCAACTGCAGTTTCCCTTTCTTTCATTCTTTCTTCTGCTTTTCGCATGCCAGCATTCTCCCTGATTTTCTGAACTGGCTCTTTGCATGCCTCCTCTATGCATGCCACATCATGCAACTGCAGTTTCCCTTTCTTTCATTCTTTCTTCTGTTGTTCGTCCCTGATTTTCTGAACTGGCTCTTTGCATGCCTCCTCTATGCATGCCACATCATGCAACACTGTGTTCTTCCTATCTTAACTGCCAGTCTAAATTTAGACCGAAAGTCCTTCCACCGTCCAGAGTGATTAGAGACACCCAACTGGAAAAATCTTCCAGACTTGTCAAAGCAGATGAAGGACCCCCGCCAAACTCTGGATTTAGCAATGTTAAGCTTCGTTGATTGTGCATTATAGCCGTTTGATGCTGGCCACACCAATCGCGTTGTGAATGGCATCATTCGTGTTTTTCTTAACAAAAACGATTGGTAACCCAAGGGCGTTGTGAATGGCATTATTCGTGTGTTTCTTAAAGAGAACGATTGGTAACTGCTGCTGCTAGTCATGGTCGTGGCTAAGGTGTGCATTTTGATCAGCAAAGATCCATCGTTGTTTCAGCATAGTTTCCAGCACTGTGTTTCAACCCAACGTTGTGTTTCAGCATATGTAACATTACTGTGTTTCAGCTGTTACAGCACTGTGTTTCAGCTGTTACAGCACTGTGTTTCAGCATAAGTTCCAGCTCTGTTTCAGCATTATATGCCTGCATCTGTGTTTCAGCATCTGCGTTCTAGCATCTATGTTCCAGCATTTGTGTTTCAGCTTTGTTTCAACACTGTGTTTCGGCTTCTGTGCTCCAGCATCTCTTGTGCGTGCTCTATAACCAACCGATTGACATCACTGATAATCTTGACCATCTGACCGATTGCCATCAATGACAACCTTGACCATCTGTGTCATCTCTGCTATAGCCATATTTCCAACATAAGAGGGGCTCGTAAATCCCTCTCTGGGTATCATGGTGGTGGCAATTGTGGATATATGAAACTTGGACTAGATTTAGCAGGAGGATATAAAATGAGGTTCTTCGTGATACCCCCTTTAGTGATTGTCATATTTCTTGTTCAACATCCTATATACGCATTTGATGTTGCAAGCCATGGCCTGCCCAGTATCAATGGATGCCCTTCAAGTCAACCTTTTGGATTGATGATGAGGAAGTCTGCCAGATATTCCCAAGAGTCGACGGAGATGGATATATCATGTAATGTGCCAACTGGTCGAACTATCGATCGGTCTGCCAACTGTAGCATTATTGTTGTGGGTTCGAAGGAGTTAAAACCTACAGTATTGAAAGGTTCCATAGTCAGGATGTTGATGGATGCTCCCAAATCAACTAGTGTATTGGGAAAAGAGCATCCCTGGATATGAACTATTACTATGGGATTCCCCGGATCTGCATATTTAACTGGTTCTTTTCTACCTAAAATTAGATCAGATAAGGCTCCTACCACACGGACTGTTGATGATGGATTTTTAATTTTTCTGACGGGTTTTCTCCCACATATCTCTTTGATTATTTTTGCGTAGATGGGGATGTCTTGAAGAGCTTGCAGGAGTGGAATCTTGATATATAAATTATTGAGTTCCCCTACAAGGTCGAAGTTGGGATATACAGTCGTTTTTTCTATCATCAATATTTCGGGGAATGGAGGGGAGGGTGTTGTACCCTTATCAGGATATTGTGATTTGACTATGTCTCCCCCCCGCTTGATTTCTTCTATTATTTCCATAGTCGGAGGTGTTATTGTTGATTCTTTCTCCTACCCTTGAAAAACATCATTTTCTTCAGGGGAGATTATTCATCCCGACCTTAATCGTAGTTCACTACACCCTACCATGTTGATCTCTCCTTCTCCATTTTCCATAATCTAGACGAGTTGAGTCAGTCTGTTATTTGGATTTGGGTGAGGTTGGGCTGGTAGTTGAGGGCGCAATTGGGATTGTGGATTTTGGGACAATTGAAGTGGGTCTTGTAACGCAGGCTGAGTTTGAGGGGCCATCCCCATGGGTTGATTTTTTATCCCCACGGGGTGCTGCCAATTCTGATTCCAATTTGGGTTTTGGGCAGTCATGTTGGGCCACTGTGAAGGGTAAATGTTGTTATTGGAGTTTTTCCAGGATGAGCTGGGATATTGTGATTTAGGCCAGGTAGAAGTTGTAGTTGGCTGATTCTGCCAAGCAGGGATTGTAGTGGGTTGGTTTTTCCAAGTGGGATTTGCAGGTGGATATTACTGGGGTTGCTAGTTTTGATTAGTAAACGACTGACCCTGTTGTTAGCCTATGGCTTACCTTTACCAATCACTAAGTCTAAATTGTCACCTATATTTGTATTATTCATTTAGGATATTAGTAATATATCCTCAAGTGATGACTAATGAGTTAGTTAAGATTGCCTAGCCTAGTCATCATGCATGATTTTAGGATCTAGAGAAAATCTCTCTATGAGGTGGCATCACCCATTGTACTATAAATATGTAACATTGGAGTGAATAATGAAGTGTTGTCTAGTGAGCCTTTTCACCATATTGTTATTCTTGTCTATATTTTATCAATTGGTATCAGAGCTGGACTAGGCTTAGCTCCCTAACAGGAGTGCCTAGGAATATGATAGAATAAGAGTGAGACGCGTAGTAGCGGAAAGAGCAGGAGCAGATCTGCATGGTAAGAAGAACCTATTATTTACAAGAGAGAAAATCATTTCCAGATTCAGAAAAAATTACTGCCAGAAATCGTTGAGAGGAGGCTATGATCTTAAAATTGATCTAGATTTGTGAGAATATTCGAATCATGAAGAGGCTACAACTATATCATTGGTAGTTATCGTCTAGATCTAAGTGAGGGGACACATCCTGCAACCATCCAGCGTGTGGAAACGTGAAGTGTGAAGCGTTTAAGCTGCTGTTGAACATGACAGATCCGAGGAAGGAGAAACTCATGGAGAGACATCCGTGGAGCCACTGCACTAAATTGTTTATTTAGAAGGTCTGTTCAGAAGAGACGAACAGCCGACTACCATTGTTTGTGTGTAGCCTAGAGCTACCATCGTTTTTATTTTTTAATACCTGCCTTCTCTGCCTTCATTTCCATTACAATCCTATTGTGGGCAGTAGTATTTGTTGTTCTTTAGGGGTTCCTGATAGAAGAATGAAGCTTCCTGTAATAGGATTTTGTTGTCTCCATGTGACTGTGTGAGTAGTTTTCTTGCGCTGCTTCTGTCTAGTGTAAGATTTCGTGAAGTGATTGATGTGTGTGGATGATGCATGAATAAGAAGCTGTCGATTCAAAGATGTTGAATTATGTTCGCATCTGTTCACTGGAATTGCACGAGAGAGATGTTGTAGAAAGGAGTTGTTGCCGTAAAGAGGAAATTGACTAGATCGAGACTAATTCGATGCGCATGAGAGTTAACTACTATGCGCAAGAAGTAGATCGGTGTTCCTCGCTATTGAAGGGAGAATTTGCAGAGATGGAACCATCCATTTGATTCTTGTTGTAGGAGTGCAGGTGAAGATATCCGCGGGTGTGACTATGTTGAGATCACTGTCGCCTGAATTGAAGATATTCCTGTGTGGAGGAAAGGAGCACCTGATCCCCTGCCTAGAGAGCACCGAAGTGAAGGTTACAGTGGTGGAAAATCAATGTGTTAGCTCATGGTTGGAGATCCTGAAGTGTGAGCAAAGGAGAGAGATCATTACATATGTTTTTGGCAGTGAATTGAGGCCATTGTAGAAAAGGAGGTGCCCAGATCTGCTATTTTTATATACACAATCATGTGACGTGCTACCTTCATTGTTGTCGAAGGATACCCAAGCCACTGCAGAAGTTGTGGGAAAGCTCGTACCAGTATAATGTCAACCTGAGTTGGATCAATTGTTTGAAGCGCTGAAGGTGTCGGATCTGGCAAAAGGTTTCATATCTGTATGGTAGTCTCATTGCCCCCTACTGCATGAGCATGATGGGCTTCAAAGTCCAAGGAAATAGACAAATAAGATTGGGTCTGAGTAATAGAATCACAACCCATATTGGGTTTGCTCGGTAATAGAATCACAACCCATTTCATTCATTTTTGGGGTTTTCTTTGCCATCGTCCAAATGTGTTTTCTAGTGTATTGAAATAATCGGAGGGTGTCGATCCAGTGTCTTTCTGTCAGAAAAAAAGATGAAAGAATTCCAAGAGTCAGCTTGTTCGAAGTTCTGTTGAATTGATTCTTGGAATCCAGGGTTTCCTATGTATGATTGGTTTGATGCTATTTGGCATTCAATCTTATAAATTTTCAAGGTTTTTCTCTATCGATAGTGTTTATTCGCATCAAAAGGAAAAATCTATGAGTGTTTCAGTGGATTGGTTGGTTAGGGAATGCCCGTAGAGTTTCAAAGGTTTTCCATTGTGTTGTCTTGATTTATTGGTTCTAAGAAATATAGTTGAAGATATTTTAGATTTTGATCATAGTTATTTTATTTTTTTTGTTTTGGGGTTGATTTTTTGGGAAGATTTTACAGATTGAATTGGTTGGATTGTGTCGATCTAGGTTTATTGGGTTAGAATTTGGTGTTTGAAGTCTTTTCTTCGATCTTCCCGCAAAATTCCTTAGTTCAGGGTGCCTGGGGTCTTATGATTTTGTGTTTGATCCAAGTGTTCTAGATTGTCAATTGGTACCAATTGAGGAACTTGATTTTAGTTACTGTTACAATATATCTTGTGTTGCATTGGAGAAAATTGGATTTAGTTGTAAGAATTTGACTATGGGAGGTTCATTAGTATTGAATTACCAAAGGAAAACTCTATGTAATTGAAAACAAAGAGATAATGAACTGGAGGTCAGGTTACAAATCCAAATTGTAGTGTTTAGACTGAGATGGTTCCAGCCATCCTTGAATGAATAATGATGGTCCACCTAAGTCGAGTTGAAAGCTTTGAGGGTGAGTCAATTACTTATAAGTTGATCATGTAAGAATTGAATATAAGTTGAATTGTATTGTAAATGATGGGTGCATCATTGTGATTGTAACGAGGATATCTTAATAAAATCATTTATTTTTTTTGTCGCTTTCATCCTAGATCCACCCAAAATTGAATAAGGGTATCTTAGGAATACCTTGTACTTGTGTGTGATGGTAATATTTCATGGAGCATTATGATTTATGTCTAGTCTTGACATAATTATTGATCATTTAATACAACACACATGAAGTTAAGTAAATTCAAGCACTCAGTTAATGAAATTCAAGCACAATGGAGCCCAAGTAATCAATGAAGCAACAACAAAGAATATTGAAGCACATGCATGATCAAGCATAAGTAATCAAACAACTACAACAATATCAAGTTCTCAACAACATTTCTTCATCAAATCACTGAAACAACAAACAAATCAAGCTCACAATCAAAGAAGAATTGGACATGAATTGGAATCAAAGCACCATCAAATTCAAATATCCATTCAATTTCTAAACCAACAATAATTTGTAGCTTACAAATAGTCCTTTTGTAAGTTTACTTGTCTTTTTAAATCAACTTGATTTGAATTGAATTTGTCATAAGGTGCATTTTTGGCTGAGCTCGACACCCTAGAGTCATTTTGAGTCGTAATTGACAGGGATGAGTACTTGAAACTCAAATCATTGTAATACTTTGGGATGCATTTTCAGTGGTAACTGACATCCTCAATCTTCTTGGAAGAAAGAAATAAATATTCAAGCGAGCGAGTGCAAGCGAGTGTGAAACAAATTCAAGCAAGCAAGAAGAGAAAGTGAATGAGATGTTCAAGCAATCATGTTTTTAAAAATGGATCGAAATCTAGAATTATTAGAGTTATTGAACACTCTAATAAACACCACTGAACATAACATAGTGATATTGAACAAAATGACTCTTCAATCAGTGCTAACTTGTTTGCAAGTGACGCAAGCTAAATTTAGACTTCTTCAATCTCTATCCCAGCTATTGAATGATGAGTTGACTGATCTCAAAAATCAACAGCGAGTGAAGTGTTCTGAACTAGTTTTTGTTCAACACAACCCTCTCTATGATGATGATGATGTCGGTGAAGGAACAACAGAATGATACTACTTCAGAATCAGTTTCAGACGAAGTTGAATATATTCATGAACCTACATTTCAATAGTTTTCTTTTGATTTCAGTGAAGAAAACCTTTCAATGATGCATCAACATGCAGTAAATCCATTTCCACGGATTTCAAAGCAACAGGTTCAGAATACTCTTTCCAAGCCCATCATCAGACCTTGGGAAGAAATCATCTACACCAAGAATAGAACGGGACTTGGATATGACAAGGAAGTTACCTTTCATATTCCTAATTATTCCAGACCAATCAAGTTCCAAAGTGTTGGATTCCTTCAAGAAGCTTCACTTTCACCTATTCAAGTTCAACATCAGAATGATACATGCCAACATTGTAATCGAGTTGCTCACAAGGAGAATCAGTGTTTTGATCTCCATCCTTGCCAGCATTGTGGAAAGCATAACCATTCTTTAGACATATGTTCAACACTGAATAAACCTGCAAGATTGAAGATTCACTATGAGTGGATTGATCCTTGGAAATGGTCATCAACAACCAAACGATTATATAAGTCTTACAGTAGAATTAAATCTCGAGTAAATACCAATCTTGTATCACATAACATTTTTGTACCTCACATAAGTGGTCCCCTTATGGCGTATCTTTCGAGCATGGCCCTCACGAGATGAGATAACATGTGGTTTTTTCTGCATGCCCACTTTGTGTTGTACTCAAATGGAACACGTATGGTACTCTCTTGAGCCTAGAAGGGGGGAGTACAATGTTGTAACTCTCATGCACCTTAAGGGGAGGAGTTCAAAATTTCAGTGAAGATGGTTCATGAAACCACTTATGGTCTCTTCTTTCAGTTGAAAAAGGGGGGAATTACTGATGGAATTGAAGATGGTTGTCAGACAAAAAGTTTCGAGAACAACAAACATCAAGTATGCCATATGGGCATGAAATTTGCCAAATGAGCAACTGCGGTCTGTAGATGACAGACTTTGCCAGAATTATGGTTTAATAAGTTTAAGTTGAATCATACAGATTTTGATTTTGAGAGCAATGATGTGAACGTTTGGTTCACATAGATGGTCATTTGACCTAGCAGAGGACAAGAGGATCCTTCTGCATTACAACTTGGCATTTGGTTGAGTTGTCAGGAATTTTCAGGGATGTGTCAGACTAGAAGTTGACTCACTTCTCTTGGTTGTCTCTCATCATATTGGAGTTTACATTAAGTAAACAATTTGCATGCATCCTGGCTCACATGATTACATTGTGATATTTTCTAGAGATGGCAGGCTTTGACAGGATTATGGTTCAATGACTTGCAATTGAATCATACACATGATACATTGGGATGTTGTTGGACACCTAAAAGTGTCAAGATTGGTTAGTGGTTATCCAAAAACCATCAGATACATGGTATCAATTGGTTAGTGGTCATCCCAAACCACAAATTCAGAGAGCACTTTCAGTGATACACTGATAATAGAGTGGTGATACTACATGTTCACCAATTAGCAGAAGACATCAAATTCTTCTAGCTAAAATACTTGGAAAAATGATCAAATTGTCAAGCAATCAAGAAATGTTCAGATATTGCAGTTGTTCACTTCCATATCTCAGATCTCTTCCAGTTCATTTCAAATGAACATGTTCAGCATTCATATTGGCAGTTTTTCAGGCAGTTCTTCATTGAGGCTCAGCATAGGAGTTTCAGTATGAAGACTTGGAATTGATACCAGTTTATGCTTTATTGCTAGTATTATTGATCGAACTTGTGATTGAGGGGGGGATTGTTAGCCTATGGCTTACCTTTACCAATCACTAAGTCTAAATTGTCACCTATATTTGTACTATTCATTTAGGATATTAGTAATATATCCTCAAGTGATGACTAATGAGTTAGTTAAGATTGCCTAGCCTAGTCATCATGCATGATTTTAGGATCTAGAGAAAATCTCTCTATGAGGTGGCATCACCCATTGTACTATAAATATGTAACATTGGAGTGAATAATGAAGTGTTGGCTAGTGAGCCTTTTCCGCCATATTGTTATTCTTGTCTATATTTTATCACCTGCCATGTGCTACCAGGAGATTGTTGTTTATACTAACCAGGGAAGAAAGAGAAAGGGTCCTGCAATGTATTTGGGGGGCGATTCTACCATTGACGACGCTGAGCCATTACATATAATGGTTATGTTTCTTCTTTTGCTTCCCTAAAGATAGCTTTCAATCCAGGAAGCGATGGGCATTGTTCCGTGTCGTGATCCTTGGTGCATATAGCGCAAACCCAAACCGTGTCCAAAGGGAAATCCCTTGGGCCATGTTTCCTTCTGCACCTGTGGAAAAATATGGCTAACGTTTTTTCTTCTTCTACTTTTTTTTGTTTGGCCTGCAACACATCCAATTATGTATTCAGAGTGCTCAGAATGTTTGTTTTAAAGTTTTCTAAGAGATTACCAACTTCAGATCGAGTAACACCCCTACTGGTAATATTGTTATTTCTGGTGAAGGGGGTACGTATCCCTGATCTAGTCTGTGAACTTCCTCTTGAGCACCTGATGCACAATAGGACAATGTCATCATAAGTTTATTGATAAATATCACCTTTCCCCATTAAATTCAACTTTTCTACCCATTCATCTTTCATACCTTTAATCAAATTTTCCTTAAGTACTTCCCCTGGCAGCGTGCCATAGGGTGATCTTTGTAAATTATATTGAAATCTCTCTACATATTCTTCTAATGATTCATTTTCTTTTGTAGTCATTTGAAAGATTTCATCTTTTAAGTCTCTGGTTCTACAATAATCTTGATATTTTGTCAATAAAGCTTGTTTCATTTCATCCCATGAGTTTATAGTTCCTCCCCCTAATCCCATGAACCAGCGTAGAGCTGCTCCTTTCAAAGTGGAGGGGAACAATTTTTATTTTTGGGGTTCAGAGGTGTAATCATATCCTCTACATAGGACATCAAATTCGAATAAGAATGCGTCCGGATATTTTGAGATTAATCCATGAAAGGGTGGCAGGTTTTGTAGGGGAATAGCCTTCATGGGGGCATTGGCAATTGGATCAACTATTGGATATTCCAAAGTGGAAGTCTAGGGACGTTGTTGATTTGGTTGTGCCATTTGATCGAAAATATGCCAAAAATATTTAGGGATTTATTGATCCAGATATATTATTTGAATTGATTGGTTATCTGATCTTCTAGAGGATTTGATTGCACTCCCTCTGTCTAGAATTTCAGGTATGCCTTCTTCTTTTGTAGGAGATTCAGGATTGGGTGGTGGGTCTGTCTTAGTTATCCCACTAGTTTCTCCTTCTCCTTCCTCCAGGTTACAAGAGTTTCCCTCTCCTAAAGGGTTGAGGGGTAGGATATCTGTGTTGAAAAGTCAACAAGAAACATGTGTCTAATTTACTTTTCCCTTAATTAAATTAGACAATAAATATTAATCTATTATCTCATTCATAACTGAGTGATTTGGAATTGTAACGGAATTACAAGTGTAGTTAAGTGAGTTAAGCTTAGTTGTATTAGTGCAAGTTCAGTGAATTAATTATTCATTAATTCACAATAAGTTAACTCGCATGCAACTGAAGGTTCGCCACGGTTAACTACATGCATGTCAGTTCCAATGGATACCAGTTGAGATAACAAGTGAAAGGGACAGTTGGCTATCTGTTGTGATTTTTTCACACATGCATTGGATATGCTCATGAGCATGTGCAAACTAGGCAATTTGTAGTAATCGAGATCATTGTGAGAATTCGAATTGCAGAGATTGTGCAGAGGAGGCAGGCTATCTGGACACGGAAATTAGCGCATGTATTCACTAACTTGTGTATGACAGTGTGAGACGATTGTATTGTATTGAGAGCTCTTGGATTAGAGTTTTGTATGAGATTGTTTCATGATTCATGATATACATAATATATGATAGTGGGGTTTTTAGCTTTACGCTTTCCTGGAAAAACTTATGTGTTATGTGTTATTGATATTCCACTTTGTGCTTGGTTGTGATGGTGGTTTAATTGCTTCCGCAATAATAATAGTAGAAGCAATTATGTATTTAACAAGTGGCGTAAATTGTTAGATCAGGAGAATCACAAGAATACTCATTTGGGTATCGAAATTTCTACATGGTATCAGAGCCACGGAGGCCACGGAGCTACGGAAGTGAGGTGCGAACAAAATCGTGTTCTCGCAGGTCCTGTCTCTAGCAGGGTGCGAACCCTAGTACTGAATATTACGCTCCTTGATGCAGAAGCATTGTGAGTAGCAAGCACGCGCGGAGGTGGAAGACAATTGGACAAGCGCCAGTGCATTTCATGTGGAAATGTTTTGAAGTTTGAATGTGCAAATAATTAATGAAATAGTTAAATAGGGGATTACTCGCATTTATGATGGAGCATTGTAAACAGATCATGAGTGACTCGCTCACATCTGAAGTAGATAGAGGCATTTAAGTCTATTTATGAAAGTAGGAAGAACTGAATGATAGATTAGACAGTTTAGAGAGTAGGAGGGAAACATGATCTAGACACCCTCATTGTATAGTTGAAAGATATGATTATTACATTCAGACTATTCCAAGAGAGAGCAGAGAGCTATTTTTGAAAACACCCATGTACAGAAGTCCTGCATTAATACATGAAGCTTTGATTCAGACTTATGGTGTTGTGATGTTCTCTGTGTATGCATGTTGAATGTTATGCTTAGTGTTGTTTTACTCTTTCTGTCATGCATTTGTTGTTTATGCTATGTATGTATGATTTCTTGTTGAATGTCTAAAATCTGAAGAGAGGGAGAGTAAGGAATGAGTTTCAATTGTTTCTCTATCTGAGCAAGAGTTTTCCTGCAAGGAGTGCATCGAAATTGTCCACAAGGTGTGCATTGACAGAAGTCAGAGTTCGTATTTGAAATCTCAGGAGGGATAACATTGTTCTCATTCTTGCAGAAGTGCAAGTTAAGCACAGGAGCCGGGCAAAGTGTGCATAGGCCGATTAGAGTCTCAGAGTTTGCAACCTGAGGGAATTGTTGAAAGACTGCTATCGTAGGGAGTGCACAGAGTCGAATAAGTTCAAATACTAGAGTGTATTTGAAGAAGTGCAGCAAGGAGTGCACGCAGGAATCATCCCCAAAGGACTTGAGGATTTTTCAATCAATCTCAGGAGGGATAGGATCTTCGAGGTTGTCGAAGAGAAGCTCAAGAGGGCTAGTGCCTTGAAGTGTTGGAAGGAGGTGTAGCGAAGTTGTTTTGCAGGTGGACAAGTTCCCTGAAGGAATACTTTGTTCATTTAGCAGGAGTTGTCAAGGAGGCACTGGACAGTCGGAATTCTCCGAGGAGAATTCGCAAAGTTCCGAGAGCTGTCAGATCATGCAGAGGAGTAGGGAAGTTACGGTAAGTCTATTTCAAGTTTAAGTCTAGGGGAAATAGAGCTGTAGGATCCAAGCCAGCAAGGGCCATTGGATCACTTGTGATCTCTCATTTCATGGATTCACGAGTTGAAGGGTCAAAAACCTTGCACCAATATCGGTGAGATCGCGAAAGGCGAAGTCCCGACAGGGCGAGAAGTTTTGTTGTGGGACCCGCATTTATAACGAGTCGAAATTTGGCATTTTGACATTTCGGAGGATAGGAGGTCGAGAATTTTGTCCTGAAAGTCCCGAAGTTCCAAGTTGCCATAAGGAGTATCGAGGAGTTCAGGATCTCAGCACTTCGGGTGTTAGGATACAAAGGAGGCAGCATTTTGGGGAGCAAAGTCACGAAGTGCCGAAGTTGGGCACAAGGGACACATGGCTGAACCACAAGGTGGGCCCATGTGATAGATAGGCGGACCCGCGTCTTCTAGTGGAAGGAGTCAACACTCCGTTGACTTCTTGCGTCTCGGGGACTCGCAAGATAAGAGTACGGGAGCTCGACGTTGAAACTCGCGAAGCGGGGAGTAGTGAGAGGTGCTAGTGTTAAGCCTAATCGGTGGTCACGCGCAGAGGGCGCTGACAAGGGAAGGATACATACTCGTATTGGCATTTTAGGTATCGCTAATTTGGAAAGGAGGAGTCGAGAATATTGACTCGCAAACTCGCAAGGTCACGAAGTTGTGACAAGGACTTTGGAATTGGGCCTTGGTCATAGCATTGTGGTCACACGGAGAAGGTGGAGCTCGCACCTAGTGCTGTTCAGAAAGGGGAGCTTCCAAAAGGACCTGTGGATCGATAGAAAGGAGATTCCAGTAGGGAATCGAAAGAGATGATCCTGCTCAAAGGAGACAAAGAATTATCCTGTGAGCGGAATTTGGCCTGAGGGTTGGGGAGGTCTGCGTCAAAGTGGTATCAGAGCCTGATTCTTGCTTGTAGATTTCAAGCAAGGGAAGCAAGAGGAAAAGAAGCACTCTGATACACATCAAGTGGTATCAGAGATTGACTTTGTTTGTATACTTCAGACAGGGAAAGTGAGAAGGAGAAGAAGAGTACTCAGGTACACATCAGTTGTGGTAGCAAGAGCATAGAACCTTTTTCAGCCATGCCGCCAATAAGAATAGACAGGAAAACACCCGATCTACCAGAGGAGAGGGAAATGCCAAGAATAAGGGGTAGGAAGATGCCAAATCTAGCCATGGAAAGAGAGATGTGTGACATACGTGCCAGACTCGAGGACATGGAAATAGAACAGAGGCGCACAACCGGTATTGGAGATGTCAGTGAATCTGAAAGTGAAGATGAAGTTGGACATGAGAGAGAAGAAGTTGCAACAGAAGATGCAGCAAATGAATGCCTAATTAGGGTTGTTGCAAGAATGGGTGCTAGGGAAAAAATGGATATTCCAGTATCTGAGGGAAACCTGGATGTTGAAGAGATTCTAGACTGGATTAGAGCTCTGGACACATATTTTGACTATGAAGATGTCAAGGAAGACAAGAAAGTCAAACATGCTGTCACAAGACTTAAAGGGCATGCAACATTGTGGTGGGATGAACTACAAGCTAAAAGATGTTGCAAAGGCAAGCAGAAGATCAAGAGCTGGGACAGGATGGTTGCAAAGATGAAGGCGAAATTCATTCCCAGGGATTATCAAATTACTCTGTTTCGGAGAATGCAGAATTTGAGACAGAAACGGATGACAGTGAAAGAGTATACTAAAGAATTCTATAGGCTGAACATTAGAGCAGGTCATCGGGAAAGCGATGATGAAAAAGTTGCTAGATATATGAATGGTCTACACTATGACATTCAGGATGAGATGAGCATGATGACCATCTGAATGGTGGAATATGCTTATCAGATGGCTCTGAAAGCTGAAGAGAATTTGAGTCGCAATCAAGGTCAAAGAGGCCGAGGAAGAAGTCAAGACAGAGGCAAATCAGTTACCTAGGATAGAAACTAGAGACTGAAAGGAGACAAGGAACGATCCAGTGGGTGGACTTTGGCCCGAGGGTTGGGGAGGTCTACGTCACTCATTTTCAGGAACATTCTCACACCCTAGACAAAGGTAGAGTGCGAAATTCATTAGCATTCTCGCAGCAAAATACACTAGCAGAGTGTGAAATCCCCTCACCCTACAGTGGAGTATAGTACGAACTTCACAGGAAAGTTCACAGGCAAATGTCCTAGCAGAGTGCGAACTTCCCTCACCCTACGGTGGAGCAGGGTGTGAACTTACCAAGCAAGTTCATAGGCTATACACAGGTAGTGTGTGAACTTCCCTCGGGTTGCTCTTAGGTGGGGTGCGAACCTCCTAGGGAAAAAGGAAAGGCAGGAGTTGAGTTTTGGGTTGGATAACATTCGAATTTGCAAGATTTTCTTGGTGAAACACTTGATTCAAGATTGAAAATGTCTTTCAATGGCTTGAGGTTGGTGTATGCACTCGAGGGAAGCTCTAACTACATTTCTTGGAAGGACAGGATGGAAGCAATACTCGAAGACAATGTCTTGAAGGGTTACATTGATATAGATGTTCCTAAGCCGGATGCAACAGACACCGCAAATATTGATGCATGGCAAAAGAAAGTGGCGAAGGCAAGGAGGATTCTGTTGGAGGGAGTACAAGACCACATTGTCTCAAGTCTCCATGGGAAAACCACACCACATGCAATGTGGAAGTTTTTGACAGATATGTTCCAAAACAGTAGCGACCATAGGAAATTGGTGCTCAAAGATAAACTCAGAAAGATCAAGATGGAGAAAGGAGACACCATTCCAAAATATCTCACGAAATTTGTCCAATGTCGGGATGAGCTTGGAAGTGTGGGAATAACAGTCTTTGCTAATGATTTGGTGAGCTTGGCACTCCTAGGACTTCCCAAGAGTTGGCATAGTTATCAAGACTCTGTCAATGGAAGGGAAAAATTGTCAGATTGGGAACGACTATGGTCGGATCTAGTGCAGGAGGAGTTTAGGCGGAACACCAAAGATGGATCTTCATCAAAGCGTGATGATGAAGAGGATTGTGCTTTGACTACAAAGGCAAGGAAAGGGAAATGGAATAAATCCCAATCAAAATCCGAGTCTAAAGTCAAGAAGTTGGATTTGTCCAAAGTGAAGTGTTTTCACTGTCACGAACATGGGAATCTTGCTACTAACTGTCCGCAGAAGAAGAAGAACAAGACGGTTGTTGGAGCTGCAACTGATGAGGCTCTTGTCTCAAAATTTGATCTTGACTTTTCTTTGATCGCATGCATGGCTTCAAGTGCATCGGGATCAGTGTGGTATTTGGATAGTGGCGCTTCCTTCCACATGACGGGAGATAAAGAGTCTTTCACTGACTTGGAGGAGAAATATCTTAGAATGCATATAGAGATGGGTGATGATGGATGATACAGTGCAACTGGTATTGGTACCATTACCTTTCAGAGAGAGTCAGGTAAACCATTTCAATTGAAAAATGTTATGCATGTTCCAGGTCCGAAGAAAAACTTGGTCTCAGTCACAATGTTGGAGGACAAAGGCTATGATGTTGTTTTTAGCAGTGGAAAATCTTATCTGTGACATAAAGAAATGGGTCAACTCAAGAGGATAGGGATTCGATTTAATAATCTCTACATGCTGGAGGTAGATGGATGCAGTGCCATGATAGGCAAGGCAAAAAAATTGGTGATCCAGGATGAGGGTGAATTATGGCATAGGAGATTGGGCCATCTTCATCATGGAGCCTTAAAGATCATACAACAAATATCTACTGGACTTCCAAGGGGAACTCTTGCTCAGTCAGATCAGTGCAAGGGGTGCACCCTGGGGAAGTATGTAAAGACCACCTTTCATGAAAAGGAGAACTGTGCTTCGATGATCCTGGAGAGAATTCACATGGACGTGTGTGGACCATTCTCTGTTACTTCAACAACAAAACACAGGTATTATGTTATTTTTGTTGATGACTTTTCTCGTAAATGCTGGATATTCTTCATGCAGAAGAAGGATCAAACATTCTCAAAGTTCTGTGAGTTTAAAGCATTGGTGGAGAAAGAGACGGGGAAGCAAGTGAAATCTCTAAGGAGCGATAATGGTGGAGAATACATCTCTAATGAATTCAAAGAATTCTACAGCAGAGAAGGAATTTGAAGAGAACTCATAGAACCTCATAACCCATAACAAAATGGGGTCGTGGAGAGAAAGAACATAACAATCGTGGGTGTAGCACGAGCAATGTTGCATGATCAGGGCCTACCATTACATTTGTGGGCAGAAGAATGCAATACTGCGGTTTATGTGTAGAACCATTGTCCTCATAGAATACTTGGCATGAGTACACCTGAAGAAGCCTTTACTGGTAAGAAAACTGATGTTTCTCATTTAAAAATTTTTGGTTCATCTGTTTATGTGCATGTAAACAAGGATGCTAGGAAGAAGCTGGAACCGACTGCTGAAGTTGGGATATTTATGGGGTACATAGAAACACCCCATAATTATCGTGTGTATTTTCCGAACAGTAAGATGACTGTTATGCAACGAGATATAATATTCGATGAGGGGAAAGTCATGTGGTTTTCGCTTGAGAGGGAGATAGACTTGCATGCAGAAGAGGAACTGCTAGTTCCCAAGGATGAGTCTCGAGATGTGGATAAAACACATGAGGAGGTTCATGGAGTGGAGGAAACCACTCAAGCAGAGCCATCCATCAGAAATGGCAGAAAGTGCACCACAAAAGCTAATAGATTGAGACTAGATGTTGCACAGAATGTAGGAGCCCCTATTTCACAACGCAGACAGAGACAGTTTCCTAATCGATTTGCTGGATACATGGCTCTTATGAGCAAATGTATTGTGACTGAATCATATTCATTTCAGAAAGCAATGCAGGACCCCACTTGGGTTGATTCTATGGTGGAGGAGTATGACTCCATTGTCAAAAATAGTGCATGGGAAATTTTCCTAAGACAAATTGATAAATCAGTGGTAGGATCGAGATGGATCTACAAGGTAAAGAAAGTTGTTGATGGGAGTTTGGAGAAATACAAGGCTAGGTTTGTGGCCCGAGGCTTCTCACAGATTGAGGGGATATATTATGGGGAGACCTTTGCACCTGTCGCAAGGTAATCTTCCATAATATCCATCCTAGCACTCTCATCGTAGATGGGCTGGCGCATTCATCAGATGGACGTAAAAACTGCGTTCCTTAATGGGATCATTGAGGAAGAAGTGTACATTGAATAGCCAGAAGGTTTTGAGACCTTTGACAAATATTCACATGTATGCAGACTCAAGAGAGCATTGTATGGGCTAAAGAAAGCACCATGTGCTTGGTACACTTGAATAGACAGCTATTTCACCGGATTGGGCTTCACCAAAAGTGAAGCAGATGCAAACCTATACCAAATTATGGTGGAGGGTAAGCTATTAATCATTGTTCTTTATGTTGATGATTTAATACTTATTGGTGATGAGAAATTGATACACTCATGCAAGGATGACCTTTCAAAGGAGTTTGAGATGAAGGATTTGTTGGAAGATTGGTTGTTCTCATTGATGTCAACCCTAGTCATGGGTTTTGGACCACAAGATTGATGAAGTTATTTGGACATGAAGGAAAATGCACATGCAGATACAACACCCATGGATGGATAGTATACATCATGCTCTTTCCGGTGGTATGTGGCACGTCACGTGGATCCTCATGGTTGAGGAGAAATGAATTTTTGAAGATGACAAAGTGAATTATACATGTAGGCCCTGAAGATAATTAAAGAATAAAATTACAAAATAAGAAAGTGTCAGGTCGGCCCTAATGTTAAAAGGAAGTGACATAAATGGTATAAATAAACATCATTATACATTCATTTTATACAAGTCGAATTTCACAGAGAAGAAGAAGTAAAAGAAGGCCGGATTTCAAGGGAGGATGAAGTCTTTTGGTGATATGTTCTAAGGTATGTTATTTTCAGGTCATCTTACCATTTTTTCTATAACTTTTTTTCTAGAACGATTCAGATGTTTAAATCGCTATGGTAGTGAGAATACATATCAAGGTACCTCTGGTAAAAATTTTAGCTCTTGATTCGCTATAATTATGGAGATATACTCTGTGGAATATAGGGTTTGTGACCAGTCCTGAAACTAGTCAAAAAACAGGTGTTCCG
>ML804622.1:60393-85885 GCA_009831015.1 Picea engelmannii | reverse complement strand
TGCATGGTGTATTGTGGTGTATTGGTGTAACTCTTATACTATTGTTCATTTCTCATTGGATATAATTGAATGGTTTAAGTATAAGTTGGAAAAGGTTTTTAAAATTGTACTTGATACTGATTCACCCCCCTCTCAGTATCAACTGGATTTGGGACTTCTTCATTATTTCCTTGGATTGGAAATATGGAAGCGAGATGGTGAACTTTTTGTGTCTCAAGGAAAGTATGCAAGGGAGATACTAGGTAAGTTTCACATAATGGGCTGAAAACCCATGGATACTCCTCTTCCAGAAAAATGGAGGAAAGAGGATGGTACTTTTGTAGAGGTAGTGGATGCTACTATCTATCGACAGTTAGTCGGTTCGCTAATGTATTTAGTGAATACGAGACCGAACATTTGCTATGCAGTTAACCAGCTAAGTCAAGCGATGGTTAAGCCTACCAAACTCTTTTGGAAGGTGGGTAAGCATGTCCTAAGATATATGAAGGGAACATATGAGTATTGATTATGGTATAGACAGACGGATGAGGTGAAGTTGCATGGCTTCATGGATGCAGATTGGGTGGGCAGCCCAATGGACAAAAAGAGCACATCAGGAGGGATCTTTAGTATCGTATATACAGTTGTTTCTTGGTATAGTAGGAAACAAAGATCCATGGAACTTAGTTCAGCAGAAGTAGAATACATGGCAGCGAGTCAAGTTGCATGTGAGGCTATCTGGATGAGGAAGATATTGATTGGTTTATTTGGTTCTCATTTAGATCCGACGGTGATTTATTGTGATAATCAGAGTTGCATTAAACTCTCGATTAATCCTGTGGTTTATGACAGATCTAAGCATATAGATATCTGGTATCATCATCTCAAAGATTGTGTGCAGCGGAAGCTCATGTTGCTTCAATACATTCCTAAGGAAGATCAGGATGCGGACATTCTGACGAAGGCGCTCACCAAGAGAAAATTTGAATATCATAGAGACAGGATTGGGGTGAAGGATAATCCCTTTCTTGTTGAGAGGGAGTGTTGAAAAGTCAACAAGAAACATGTGTCTAATTTACTTTTCCCTTAATTAAGTTAAACAATAAATATTAATATATTATCTCATTCATAACTGAGTGATTTCAAATTGTAACAGAATTACAAGTGTATTTAAGTGAGTTAAGCTTAGTTGTATTAGTGCGAGTTCAGTGAATTAATTATTCATTAATTCACAATCAGTTAACTCGCATGCAACTGAAGGTTCGCCACGGTTAGCTACATGCATGCCAGTTCCAATGGATACTAGTTGAGATAGCAGGTTAAAGGGACAGTTGGCTATCTGTTGTGATTTGTTCACACATGCATTGGATATGCTTATGATCATGTGCAAACTAGGCAATTTGTAATAATCGAGATCATTGTGAGAATTCGGATTGCAGAGACTGTGCAGAGGAGGCAGGTTGTCTGGACACGGAAATTGGCGCTTGTATTCGCTAATTTGTGTATGACAGTGTGAGACGATTGTATTGTACTGAGAGCTCTTGGATTAGAGTTTTGTATGAGATTGTTTCATGATTCATGATATACATAATATATGATAGTGGGGTTCTTAGCTTTACTCTTTCCCAGAAAAACTTATGTGTTATGTGTTATTGATATTTCACTTTGTGCTCATGGTTGTGATGGTGGTTTAATTGCTTCCACAACAATAATAGTAGAAGTGATTATTTATTTAACAAGTGGCGGAAATTGTTAGATCAGGAGAATCACAGGAATACTCATTTGGGTATCGAAATTTCTACAATCTGTGATCCGAAAAATTATCTCAATCCCTTTAGTTTTGCTATGAATCTTGGCGTGGGCTTCAATTGGTGAAGCTGCCACCTGATGGATTCTGGTGGATCCTTTTCCAGGTCCAACCGAGGCTTGAGATTCTTCTTTTTGAATGATGTCGTCTATGAAAGTACTTCTTCCAGGGCGCACTAAGCCCTGGGGTTTGGTAATTTTTGGTGGAGGTTTTGGTTTTTCAAGATCTTTCTTCTTAGTCATACACACTTCACACAACAAAAAGGAAAAAAAAAACTATGTAACCTCTTAATGCGTCAGCTAGAGGTAGGCGTTGGTATAAGCATCTTACTTATTGCCTGCATAGGTTCTTACTTTCCGTCTTCAATACCTCATCCTCCAGAGGCACAATCCATGCTACCTTTGACATTGTTCCCCGGCAACGATGGCAAACTGTTGGGCTCTAAAGATGTCTAAAAACAACCTTAGTTTAACATTAATTTATGAACCCAAGGATTCGTCTTTTATCTCAAAGAATATCAGCAAAGTCTATGCAGATATATTATAGAGGCTAAAATCGTGTAGTGAAATCAGATCTGAGTTTGTCAACAATCAAGTTCCTCAAACATTCATTAAAGATTCTAGGGATTGAAATCTAAAGCTATGAAAAAGGAAAGGAACTAGCTAATCTATTGAATTCATTCTAAGAGCAGTAATTGAATCTAGATAAAGACTTGCGGGAATTGCTATCATTATGAATCAGAATTGTTGAAAAGAAAAGGGTGAATTACTCTATCTATGGAAAGGAACAAAGACTGTAATCTAACTGAAAAGAGATGACAAATGTAAACTTAATGAAAGGAACAACAAATGTAAACTTATGAAAGGAACAGCAAATGTGAACTTATGAGCAACCTTCACGCATCGAATCTCAGTAATGGGAATTGGAACAACAATCATTCAATACTTCAGGGAATGTCTATTTCTTGCAATTGACATGAAACCATCAACAAACTTATGCATTTGTTAACTACTATAAAATAAAATTGAATCACAAGACAGAATTTGAGCTGATACAATTACAGATCGAACAGAAGCTCCTTCGGACTGGGCCCTCGGTCCTTAGAAGCATTGTTATTAAAAAATCAGTATATAAAAATGGAAAAACTGCTCGAGGATTATATTAATTTCATAGCTGGTACAACATTTCTACAAAAACTACTAACGCATAGCAATTCTATATTCTCTATTCTTGAGTGCAAAAATATCTCCTTTCTTCAAGATCTATTTACCCCTTATATGTTACAATAATCTAGGTAAATTAAGCTATCCTGAGGATCGAGAGATCCTCATGATTGCTTTACTATTACAATGAGTAACTCAATTATCTTTAAAACTGCTTTGTGCCATAAAGTCTTCAACCTTCAATAGCTTGCGCATCTTCAAGATTCCCCTTGCTATCTTGGGTTCGACAATATTTAACCAATCCTGCAATAAAACCAGACAATTTCAATCATATTTAGAATCTATGTAATCTAATCTCCAACAATCAACACTAAAGGGTATATTATTCATTTTATATTCTATTTACTTCTAAATAACCGAAAAGTCAATCAAAATAATATCATGAAATGTGGGAAAAAGGAAGATATTTATACCTTTTTCATAACCTAACCTAGTATAAATATTTATACTAACATAGTATAAAAGATATTTACTTCTATTTACTTCTACATGTAGTGTGCCAAAAATCCTCTCACACCTAACCTCATTCACTACATCTTTTTAATATGTAATAAAAATCATATAAGATTCTAAGTGAAGTCATATTAAAACTTTCAGGAACATGTCACTGCTTGGATTCTCTTGAGAAAACATGTCACTTCATGGAATCTCATCGGAAATTTTATATAGGAATACTTTGAGAATCAAACTAATAAACTTTCTTGCATGTCCACTAAAATACATTTTAATGTGGAACAATTTTCATATATCTCATAAGGAGGAGACCAATGTGCAGCAAAATCTTAATGCAAGGACATTTCAAGGTTTATAAGTATGCTAATATAAATTTTGACAATTGTTTTAGTGGATTGATAACTCTTACTTTTATTTGGAGGAAAATTTATTTGCTCTATTTAGTAGAAGATTGAGAAGATTGAGGTATTAATCTATTGTATTTTATTTTCTCATAATTTAAGGACATTATTTTTACACCGTACATTTTAGTCTTTCAAGAATTCAAATATTTTCCATTTATTTCAAAATTTGATGTTCAAACAACTATGAAAATTTTGATCTAGCTTATATTTTTATTGAAATAAAGGAAATCAAGAGAGAGGGAAATTACATTGGGGTGGAACAAAATGTATGAGTACAAAGATTTTAAATTAAGATAACTAAAATCCATGGATGA
The DNA here is from genome assembly GCA_009831015.1 of Picea engelmannii. NCBI lineage: Eukaryota > Viridiplantae > Streptophyta > Pinopsida > Pinales > Pinaceae > Picea > Picea engelmannii. The sequence continues at coordinate 81,705 of ML804622.1, read as the reverse complement.
AGATTTCCTCCATCTCAGTGAAGATTTCTACCATCTCAGTGAAGATACACGAAATTTGAAAATTAGTTTCATTTTACATTGCTCACTCGGGCGACGGTTAGGGTGATTAGACACACCACATCCTCTTATCGTATGTCCATTGTCACCTATCCTGGTAAACAATCCATTTAATTTATTCATGAAACTTGTTCAATTGATCCTCTATTAGTTGTTAATGGACCATCCATAAAAAACACTTCTACTATCTTCAAGTAACATAACCACCCTGCATTATTGTGGCATTTTCATTTCCCATCCAAGTCGATGCCATTGCAGTGATGTTTTAATACTAAGGCTGAAGAGAAATTGTGATAATCTAGTCTAACAATGATTACGACATCGATGTGCCATTAGTAGAAATTTGAGATCTAAAATGGGCCTCCTAAGAAAAATAATAAGATAATAGTTATGCATTTTCAAAGGAAAAGAAATAAAACTACTTTTTAAAATTGTATTTTCGACTTGTATCCTTATAGGTTTACTCAAATTTCAAGTGTAGGAACCCGTTGAATGCATAATTCAATTCTCCATCCAACAAGTATCCACTCTACATACTTTTGATAAACCCACAACGAGATAATATGGAAATACCTGAGAACAACATGTTTCTTGAAATTTCCTATAAGGAGATAAGATAAAAATATGATTTAAAAAAGTAGTTTTCTTCCATCCCTCCAAAAAAATTTACCCTTATAGTTAACCTCATTATATTGAATCCTATTGGTTCTTTTAAATTTTATTTTGATAGTACATTTTTTGTTTTGAGTGTTGGACAACTGACAGGGGGAGAGAATCAGTTGTTACCTTGCTTAAACAATTATGCTTATTTTAAACTCTTTACAGAGCACTCAATGACAATCACAATAATGCAGGGAGGTAAGCAATAGAATATTCAACATCAATCACACACATGATATATACAGAGACATATATTTATGAGGAAACCCATAAAGGGAAAAACCTCTTCTTCTTGATATGATAAGTAATCTTTATTTTTTTTACATTATCATTCTTATGAGAACCAACTCATTGTGAGGCTACCACCTCTACTTTGCAAGCTGCAACTTGCTGAGAGTACCANCTCTAGCACCCACTAGAAGGAAGCACCAACTCCTTGGTTTCTCTAGCACCCACTAGAAGGAAGCACCAACTCCCTAAGTGTTCCAGCACCAACTGGATGGAAGCACCAACTTCCAGTCACAGAGGCACCGACCTGTATAACAGAGAACAATAGTTCTCCCTTGCACCACCCTGCCACCCTAGTTTTCATGGATGCAACTAGATGGAAGCTACAACTCCCTATGTTCAAGCACCCACTTGACACTTTGAGGACAACAGTCCTCCCTAACACCTCCCTACCACCCTAAAATATAAATCTTTTCGTTTCATAAATTTATCACAGTGATACAATATTTATCAATGGCTTACTAGTCTCATCACTATTCTGCTACACTGCTCTGCTCTACCTGCATCAATGTCTTCCTGCACGCATCCTTTGCGCTTCCTGTTCTTCTTCCTTTTATGCTCTATGCGCCATTTCCATTCTATGCACTATGCCTCTTCTGTGCATTTCAGTTGTTGCACACAACCTGCTTCTACTCGCATGAATCACTCTCAACCACAACAACTGCCTCTTCTTTGTTCTGCGTATATTTATCATGCCAAATCCTCTGCTAGATCATCCACACAAATTATCGTCTTATTTGGCGGTTATCCTGAGTCTGTTCATCATCAGTGGCTTATCCTGATATTCTTTACCTTCTCTGCCAGTGCAACCCTTCGTCCTCTCTGTTGCAGTTACAGACTTCGACACTTTTCCACCTGTCAATTGTCTTTATGATCAGTCTTCATTCCACTGGCAGTTACCTTGAGACTCTTCATCTCCTCTAGCGATCACCGTGCAGCTCCTTGAGTTCTCTATCAGATATAATCACTCTATTCTAGCAGTTACAGCCAGTCAATTATGGATTCTTTGGCTTCTAAGCCCCTTTCTTCACGTGACCATCGGAGGTGACCAAACACCTACTCAAAAGGCACTTCCCAATCTCCGTTCAGTGAATGCTAGCTCCTTTTCACGATATGACCTTGGGATATGAACTTCCCGTGACCACATGATTACGAGCGTGTCCATAGGCGGTTTGAGGGAAACCCTCTTTTCTCTCTGCAATTCACTACGAGTCTCCACGCATCATTTCTCTAAAACAGTGGTTTCAATTGTGGCTCGCTCATGAAAAATTAAGGCCCGAGCATGTTTTGGCCCTACAATGTGACAAGACCGTTGATCTCATGATCTTGACAGTGCTCCTTTGATCAACAGCTCTTATCTATATTCCTTTCCTCCCTTCTTTCCTTTGTCCATGCCTGATCCTTAGTCTCAATGATCAAGTGACATGTGGCAGTCCAAACCAACGAACTAGATCGATTTCGACTTTCAGGCTTCGGGAGTTTTGATTCTCAAACGATGCTTTCTCCTGGAGCATTTCACCAAGAGTACATGATCCAATCACACGTGTCCCTTTTGTATTGACTGTCACAATCCCTTCGGATATTCGGGATTTGACAATCTCAACTCTCAACTTTCTTTCATCCTTCCTTTACTTTTTCCTGGAGTTGAAAATCCACTGACGCGTGTCCTCTTTAATCCAACGTCTATCCTCCACTCTAGGACTTCAGCCTTCGGCAATATCAAACATTTGTCCTTCGCGTTTTCCCAGAGAAGTTTCTCCCAAAGTTCACGATACGTTGACACGTACCCTCCTGCACGATCAACGATCATAAGTGACTTTGACACTTCGGGACTTTAAGTTGATCGTTGCTTCATTCTCCTCCAGAGTGGTCACTTGTTGAATAATTCATAGGCGGTGGAAGCCATTTTCTATCGGTTAACACTTCCACTTACACTATCCTTCCACTATAGTAGATCAATGGCTGAGAATGCATTCGAAGTGATCTTTGTTGGAAGATTGGTTGTTGTCATTGATATCAACCCTAGTCATTGGTTTTGGACTGCAAGATTGATGAAGGTATTTGGACATGAAGGAAAATGCACATGCAGATACAGATACAAAACCCATGGATGGATAGTATACATCATTTTGTTTCCAGTGGTATGTGGCACGTCAAGTGAATCCTCATGGTTGAGGAGAAATGAATTTTTGAAGATGACAAAGTGAATTGAAGAAGGAAGTACGTGTAGGCCCTGAAGATAATTAAAGAAAATAATTACAAAATAAGAAAGTGTCAGGTCGGCCCTAATGTTAAAAGGAAGTGGCATAAATGGTATAAATAAATATCATTATACATTCATTTGATACACAAGATGAATTTCATAATAAATCAAAAGTAAAGAAGGCTAGATTTCAAGGGAGGATGAAGTCTTTTGGTGATGTGTTCTAAGGTATGTTATATACAGGTCATCTTACCATTTTCACTATAACTTTTTTTTCTAGAACGATTTAGATGGTGAAATTGTTATGATATTGAGAAGACATATCAAGGTACCTATAGTAAAAGTTGCAGCTCTTGATTCACTATAATTATGGAGATACACTCTGTGGAAGATAGTTTTTGACCAGTCCTGAAGCTAGTCAATAAACCGATGTTCCAGGTAAAACAGTCATAACTTCTTCATAGATAATCCAAATGAAGTGGGACCAATTTCATTAGAAATAGTACAAACTTTAGTTTCTTGTATGTGATTTTCATAATCGGATGTTAAATATTAAGCGCGGGGAATTCTGTACAAGTTAGCTCTCCTGAATAAACTAGAATTGAACAAGGTCTACCATTCTCTCTATAACTTATTTTTGGGGAGGATTCAAGGAGTGAAACTTGGAGAAGTTTCAGAGAATACATTGATTAATATTATCTACAGGATAAGAGTATTCCAAGAATTAAAGAATTTCATAAATTGAAGATGTCTCAGGAAGCATTATCAGGCTCTATGTGATTGTTGGTTGATGGTGATGATTTAATGTAAAGTTTTATTATATCTCATATATTCTTGGGTGGAAGGAAGGGTCAAGGATGGAGAGGTAAAACCTCTATTGATATTGGATGATTGTATCTTCCTCTTGGATTTTTATCCCTCCCTTTATATTTGGAAGTTGTAGCTACCTTTGGAAGTCATTACTTCTCTTGAACAATAACTATTGATTATTTCTCATATATTGTGCATTGTGTATTGAGGTGTATTGGTGTAACTCTTATACTATTGTTCATTTCTCATTGGATATAACTGAATAGATTAAGTATAAGTTGAAAAAGGTTTTAAATTGTACTTGATATTGATTCACCCCCCTCTCAGTATCAACAATTGGTATTAGAGCGGGTTACCTTCAGTACAGTTTAACCACTGGAAGGAAGATCCTATGCAAAAATGGAAGACAACATTCCAAATGGGATTCCACCATTTGATGGAAGCAATTTTGAATATTGGAGTAATATAATGGAAACTTACTTGAAATCTCTTAGGGAATATGTTTGGTTCTCAGTTGCTTCAGTATACAATGCTTTGAAGAAACCAAAGACTGCAGCTCAGAAGGAAGCAAAAAGGAACAACAAATTGACAATAGATATCATCCTGGATGGATTGAAAGATTCAGTGAAATCCAAGGTGGGATAGTGTGCATCAGCAAAAGAGATTTGGGAAAAGCTACAAGACCTTTATTCAAGGGAAGAAGAAGAAGTTGAAGCAAATTACAACATCTCAGATTTCAAAGAAGAAAATAGAGGTCAGTTCTTTTGCTTTAATTGTGAAGGAGTAGGACATGTTGAATTTGAATGTCCCCATTCAAGGATTGAAAGAGATGACACTAAAGAATAAAATTCCAATGAAGAAGAATAAAATCATGAAGCAAAAATGATTCAACAAGAAGATGAAAATCTTAAAAAATTGAAGCATGTTGAGATTGAAAATAGAAAGCTCAAAGACACGCATAAAAAACTAAGAAGTGAATTGGGTAGTTGTGAAAAGACAATTGTAATATTGAAGAAACAATTAGAAGACTTTGAGAAACTAAGAGAAGAAACCATTTCCTTGAAAACTCTACTCGAAGAAGCAAGAAGAATAGGAGAAGTAAAGAATATCAAAATGATGAAGAAAGAAGAAGATTGTGAGAAACTTGAACAAGAAGTTGTCTCATTGAGGAAGAGCTTAAGAAACTCTCAAGTGCCAAAAGACTTAACACGTCTTGGATGCATGGGTGAAAATTCATACAAAGAAGATGCAAATACCAACAAAAAGGTAGAAGAAAGAGCTACACAGAAAGAAGGAATGATTACAAAAGAGATGAATATCCAAGAAGACCTCCTACCTTCAGGAATCAAAGAATCTTCAATCAGTATGAAGAAAACTACAGAAGAGTAGATCATGAACCCAGATGGACTACATCACAAATAAGGTCACTTACTCCCAGGTATCAAAATTTCTTTCTTAGTCATTGTTATACTTGAAAAACTTTTGGACATAAGGCAATTAATTACAGAATCAATGAAAGGAACAACTATGCAAGAAACATGAATGGTGTAAATAGAAGATATGGAACTAATAATGGATTTGTCAAAAGAAGTTATAATTCATTTTCCCCATTGATGGACAAAAATATTGTATTCTACACATGTAATTATCTTGGTCATAAAGCATGATATTGCAGATATATGAATGAAGATGTCTCTATGCCAACCACAGTATGGAGAAGGAAAGAGATTCCAAACAATGAAGATTTTTGAATAGCATTAGTTGTTGAAGAATGTAAGGAAGAACATGAATGGTACATAGACATTGGATGTTCTTCACACATGACCGGGGATCAAGACAAATTCATCAGCTTGAAGAGAAAGGGCGGCATTGTTGCATTTGGAGATGACTCATCTGCCAAAATACCTGGAGAAGGTGTAGTAGAGCTTGGAACAAAAAATGTAAAAGCAAAGAATGTCCTATTGGTTGAAGAATTGAAGCATAATCTACTTAGTTTTAGTAAAATGTGTGATCAAGGATACACTCTTACGTTTGACTCCCGAAAATGTAAAATCAGTGAAAATAACTTAGGAAGATTGGTTGCAACTGCAATAAGAAGACCAAACAACATATACATCCTAGACATGAAGAAGAGAGAGAAGGAAAAATCCATACAAAAGGATTCCAAGGAAGAAAAATTCCCAAAGACCAAAAATAAGGATGAAGTATTATTGAGTGCCACATGTTCAGGAGGAGCAACCCCAAAGAAGGTTACCTTCTGCCATTAAAATTAGGGGGAGAATCCATACCCTTTTCCATTGATGTCAAAGGGGGAGAGAAATTGGGATCATGATGATAGGGGGAGCATGAGTGTTGCCATCAACAACAAAGGAGGAGATTGTTGGAAGATTGGTTGTTGTCATTGATGTCAACCCTAGTCATTGGTTTTGGACCACAAGATTGATTAAGGTATTTGGACATGAAGGAAAATGCACATGTAGATAAAACACCCATGGATGGATAGTATACATCATGTTGTTTCCATTGGTATGTGGCATGTCACGTGGATCCTCATGGTTGAAGAGAAATGAATTTTTGAAGATGACAAAGTGAATTGAAGAAGGAAGTACATGTAGGCCCTGAAGATAATTAAAGAAAATAATTATAAAATAAGAAAGTGTCAGGTCGGCCCTAATGTTAAAAGGAAGTGACATAAATGGTATAAATAAATATCATTATACATTCATTTGATACACAAGTCAAATTTCATAAGAAATCAGAAGTAAAGAAGACTGGATTTCAAGGGAGGATGAAGTCTTTTGGTGATGTGTTCTAAGGTATGTTATTTACAGGTCATCTTACCATTTTCACTATAACTTTTTTATAGAATGATTTAGATGGTTAAATTGCTATGATATTGAGAAGACATATCAAGGTACCTGTGGTAAAATTTTCAAGTCTTGATTCGATATAATTATGGAGATACACTCTGTGGAAGATAGGGTTTTTGACCAGTCCTGAAGCTAGTCAATAAACCGGTGTTCCAGGTAAAAAAGTCATAACTTATTCATAGATAATCCAAATGAAGTGGGAAAAATTTCATTAGAAAGAATACGGACTGTAGTTTCTTTTGTGTGAGTTTCAGAATCTGATGTTAAATATCGAGCGTGGGGCATTCTATACAAGTTAGCTCTCCTGAATAAACCAGAATTGAACAAGGTATACCATTCTCTCTATAACTTATTTTTGGGGAGGATTCAAGGAGTGAAACTTGGAGAAGTTTCAGAGAATACATTGAGTAATATTATCTATAGGATTAGAGTATTCTAAGAATTGAAGAAGTATCAAGAAGCATTATCAGGCTCTATGTGATGGTTGGTTGATGGTGATGATTTAATGTAAAGTTTTATTATCTCTCATATATTCTTGGGTGGAAGGAAGGGGAAAGGATGGAGAGGTCAACCCTCTCTTAATATTGGAGTATTGTATCTTCCTCTTGGAGGTTTATCCCTCCCTTTATATTTTGAAACTGTAGCTACTTTTGGAAGTCATTACTTCCCTTGAACAATAACTATTGATTATTTCTCATATACTGTGCATTGTGTATTGAGGTGTATTGGTGTAACTGTTATACTATTGTTCATTTCTCATTGGATATAACTGAATGGATAAAGTATAAGTCGAACAAGGTTTTAAATTGTACTTGATATTGATTCACCCCCCTCTCAGTATCAACAATCTTTAAATCGAACGGCTGAGAGTGACTTCGGACGTTTGTCCTTTGGGACTTTGGGACTTTTGACATTTGTTGGTGATGAAACTTCTGAAGTAAATCTCCCGAAGTGACGTAGTTTTCTTACATCACTTGTTGACATGGCACAGGCCAATTTCCTCTTGACACTTGTCATCATCTGATTATGCCATGTAATTGTTGACGTGGTCTCCCATATGCGCTTTGCTGAAGTGGTATGCCACATTTCCTTTGCCGACGTGGTATGCCACATGTCCTTTGTCAACATGGTCTACCACATGTCCTTTATGATGTGGTCTTTTGACATAGTCTGCCACATGTACTTGAGGACAAGATTTACTGACGTAATCTGCTGACGTAGATATCCCTGATCTAATGGTCATTCTATGATCTCCAGATCCGATGGTCCTTATTCATTTCGGATTTTCGGGCTTTGGGTTTTTCAAATCTCAAAATTTCCGTAGCATAAACTCCTCACATATTTATATCCGAAGTGAATTTTGTTCGTTCGATCAGGATCTTGGATTGAGGGCTTGATCTTTCTACAATGCATCTTTGCTAGCTTATCTTGTCCTTCCACTTGAAATTGAACTGACGGCTGATGGAAATTCGCATTCTGGGAATTTCAAATCTCAAACTTTCTTGAGTGTAACCTCCTCCCATATTTAGACCCGAACTAAACGTTGTTCATCGATCATGTTCTCAGATCGACGACTCAATCTTTCTGCGATGCAGCTTTGCTAGCTTATCCTGTCCTTCCACTCAAAATTTATCTGAAGGCTGACGGAAATTCACATTTCAGGAATTTCAAATCTCAAACTTTCCTAAGTGTAACCTCCTTGCATATTTAGACCCTAACTAAATTTTTTTCATCGATCATGTTCTCAGATCGACGACTTGATATTTCTGCACGCTCCTCCTGTCTGGACACTGATCCAATGACCATTGTCGCTCTTCCTCTTGAGCTTTCTGATCTCTCTGACTTAGAAGATTTTCTAAGTGTTCAAAGTTCTCGACCTTTTCTCCTCCTATGATTCCTTGTCTTGGACCTCAGCTGCACTTCTGGAAAGCGCAAAGTGCTATCTCTTCTGAGCTTTGTTCTCTGCATATTGTTCGCTCTTCCTCCTGAGATTTGATTTTCATTTTGTTCGCTTCTTCTCCTGAACTTATGATTTCCCTATTTTTCATCATTGTTTCTTTCCTCATTGCTACTTTTCTTGCCTGTAAACATATCATCATCGTTGTTTTTATTTCCATCAATGACAAGCACACTCTGCCTGTAAACATGCCAACAATCTCCCCCTTTGGCATTGATGGCAACCCTGAAAGACTGCATTGTTCTGCTTAGATGCACTGTTCTACTTATAAATCCAACTGTAGCATCCAGAACACACCTTTTCTCCCCCTTTGATATCAATGTGAAAGAAAACATGCTCCCCCTGATCTGTTGCAGTACTTTTCATAGGTATCAGATATTCAACCAACACAAACTCCCCCTGACAGGATGGATTCTCTTATTTGAGTCCTGCAAAATATTTGTATCTAACTCAGAGTCTTCTCCTTCTGATTCTTGGGCCTGTTCATCTTTAGCTTCAGTTGTCTCCTTTGTAGCAGACTCAATATTGCTCACCTCTCTTACTGGGACTCCTTCATCAACCTTTTCTTGTCATAACTGAATGACTCTGCCTATCACTCTTCTCTGATCTTCTATTATAGCAAATTCATTTTTCTTCCATGATTCCTACAATCCAAGGCTTTTATGACCATATTCATCACAAGAAATAACCATTACAAACACTCACATACCTTCTTTCCCTTTTTACAAATGAAGGACCTGTGTTAGACTTCTTAGGAGTATTGATATCTTCCTTGTTGTATCCAAGACTGGATTTGTCATTTGGTGATCTCTGACTATCTAAGATCTCAACCAGGGTCATGGAGTTGTTCAAGAACTTGATTTGGGTGTTTGACTTATCAACCTTTACAACTTCTGCTTCCGGATTATGAATTGATTCTTCTTCTACTTCTTATTTTCTTGCATGGGAGGATTCAATATCAACATCATTATCTGTCCTTATGCCTTTAGCCACCACTTGTCCTGAGTTTAGATTTTTTACCTTACAATCTTTGGACGTGAACACCTCTTTACAGCCTCTGTCACACATTTGACTTATAGTGAGAAAATTATGTTTCAGACCATCTACAAGAAGAACATCCTGGGAATCTCCTTTGCCATTACTCAAACTCACCATCCCTTTATCCTTGATTTTACTTGGTTCATTATTTTCAAAGATCACATTTCCTATTTTTCTTTTACTTATAGATAGAATCTTATCCATGTCTCCAGTCATGTTCTTGGAACATCCACTGTCTATATTTCATGAGTCCTTTTGTTTTTGAGTTGAAAGTACTAGACCACATTTTTCACTATATTTCTTTTTCTATGTGTTGGAATTTCTAGCTAAGAGATTTATCCTTGGATCTGCTTTGTAATTCTTCAAATGGTAGTTTGCAGCTTTGTGGCTGAAGTTATGACAGTTATAGCATTCAAGCTCATTGTTCAATAGGTCAAAGTGATTGTTGCAAAGTTGTCTACCCATTGACTGATTATTATTTCTTGACCTCCTCAGTTGCATGTCTCTAAACTTAATTTGACCATTTTCAATCTGTGGTTGTTTGTTACTTGGCGGTCTCATTCTTTGTTGTGGCAGATATTTATTCCTTGGGTGTCTTGATTTCTCATGTCTAAATCTTAAGGAACAATTTATATCTTTGTGTCCAAAGTTAGAACAGTAGAAACAATATCCATAGAAAAACTCTTTGTACCTAGAAAATGGTTGTCTTCTTTGAGCAGGTCGATTTCTTCCATGCTGATGATTTCCTTGAGCAGAGGGTGTATTATTTCTTTTTTCTACAGATTCGGTTCTGGCACCTTTTTCTTTAATCCTCCTTGGTGGTTGATTATCTTCCTTTGTTTCTGCAGGTTTGATGTTGTCATTGGTTGTATATTTGACAAACGTGATGAGTTCTTAGTTGCTTGGCTAACCACTACTTGATCCCTCTTCGTAACCCAAAATAGTTTTCAACTTTGGACTCCTTTGTTGATTCAGAACGGTGGCTAATCCTTCTAAGGCTTTGATACTTGACAGATTTTGGTGATACAAGGCTTTAAACTTCTCTAACTCTTTTCTAGTTTTGACTACTTCTTCTTCCAGAGCTTTACATCTTTCCTTCTTCTCTGATAATTGTTGTTTCAGAATGTCCTCTATTTTCTTTGCATCTTCTAATTCCACTTTTAGCAGGGCAAAGTCTTCATCAGGTTTTTTACTGCCTTTCTTGAACTGTATCAACAATTGTTTTTGCTTTCTCTTCTTAAGTCTGAGTCTGTCAATCTCTTCCAAAGCGTTGACCAACTCTCCTTCCAAGTCAACCACAACTTCTTCATCATCAACATCACTTCCTGTGACTTTATTATCATAATCCTATTTTTCCATAAGCATGAAGTCATTTACCTTATCTTCACAGGAAGAGTCACTATCTGTGTCTTCTAAAGAGTCATCATTGTTTACACATAAACTTTTTTTTTTACCAAATATCTTGTATTTGTACTTCTCTTATCCTTCAGAGTTCTGATCCTTCTTCTTGTGTGGACACTTAGATGCAAAGTGGCCTATATTTCCATAGTTAAAACTCTTGAAGGGAAACTTGACTTGATACTTTCCTAATCCTTTCTTTATCCTTCTCACTAATTTTTCTTCAATTTCATCAGGCTCAGATTCCTCAATCTTATCTTCTTTAAAAGAAGCTTATCTAGTGGTGAATTTATCTTTACCTATCCTCATTTCATATGCATTCAACGTTCCTAGAAGTTGATCAAAATCCAAATATTTTATATCATTAAGTTCTTCTATAGCAGAGACCTTTGGGTTGAATCTATCTGGCAAAGATCTCAAAATTTTATGAACTAAAGAGGCTTCCTCAATTTTTTCACCAAGTGATTTCATTGCATTTACTAGTTCTTCAACTCTCAAAAAGTACTTCCCAACAGTTTCATCTTATTTTATCTGTAGTTCTTCAAACTTGTTGGCCCTTGACCAAGTTTTGGAGATCTTTGGTCAAGTTTGACCTATTTTGGGACTTCGACAGGCTGTCGAAGACGGAGCGCAAGTCAAAGCAGAGATCATGGGATCTCAACCCCTTATTTAGGGATTTTTGGGTTTTGGGCTTATGTAATGGGTATGGGGATGTCATCCCATGGGTTTACCCGTTTTTAGGCCCCTTTTGTAATGTATAAATAGATAGCTAGGCGATGTAAGAAAAAGGGTGTGTGTGTGTGTGCCATACTAGGTGCTAAGTGCAAGTGATAATTGTAAATTCTTTGTGCATACTGTGTGAGACTTGCAAGGCTAAGTGAAAGTGACTGTAAGAGACTGTGTGAAGGCTTTGTGTTGTAACCTAGCTCGGGGAAGGAGGATCTAGCAGAGTGCACACAAATCTCCTTTCCTATGCGGAGTAAGATCTTGTGGCTCTGTGCATGTAGAAGATTGACAGAAGACAATAAAGAGAAGAAGAGTTGGTGGACGTATCCCCAAGTTGGGGGTGAACCACGTATATCCTGTGTTGTGGTTTCTTTGTGCATTGTGGTTGTTTTATTCCTCATATGATTTATTTTTAGTACAATGATGTATGCGTATATGAACATGATATCTTAGTGCCTAATTATATGAATAAGATGCTAGATCTAATCTATGTTAATGTGATCAATGCTTCAATGTGTTGGATTTTGTTGAATATTGTGTTGATCTGTAATTAGGGTTTATCTCCATTGTGAACTAACGTTAAGTACTAATGAATAACGAATGCTAAGTGCTATGTTAAGGTTTTGTAATCACATATCTGTGTCCCAGCTAAGGTTGCAGATACTGGAGTCCTGTAACCATCCTTGCCTCTACCTCGAGTGAGACTTCATCTTCCTCGCAAGTGTTGTCGAAAGGACTAGTATTTAGGGTTTTGTTGGTGCGTTGTTGAAGAGTTGAACCCTGGGTCTGCCCCTGTGCCAAAAAAACTGTACTCTGTAGGTTTGAAGCTTGGCATCCTTTACCTTCTCATTACCTTCATAAATGCTAATGAGTTTGTCCCACATTTCTTTGGCAAATTCTAAGTGCATAACTTTTACAAATTTTGTTTCTGCAAGCCCACTCAGAATAGCATTCATAGCCTTAGCATTGGAGTTGAATTCTAGCTTGTCATCCTTAGAAGCTAGTACATCCGGCTTTACATAACTAGTCTCTACCACATCCCAAACATATGCACCTAAAGCCATTATGTAGGTTCTCATCCTAACTTTCCAGAAGCCAAAGTTTGTTCCATTGAACATGGGGGCCTTATTGGTTGAATTTCATCCATGGCTAATCATGTTTAAGCTCTAGGATCTACCCTTAAATAATGGGAACTTTCTCTTATACCAATTGTTGGACAACTGAGAGGGGGGGGTGAATCAATTGTTACCATGCTTAAACAATTATGCTTATTTTAAACTCTTTACAGAGCACTCAATGACAATCACAATAATTCAAGGAGGTAAGCAATAGAATATTCAACATCAATCACACACATGAAATATACAGAGATAGATATTTCCTAAGGAAACTCATAAAGGGAAAAGCCTCTTATTATTGATATGATAAGTAATCTTTATTTTCTGTACATTATCATTCTTATGAGCACCAACTCATTGTGAGGCTACCACCTCTGTTTTGCAAGCTGCAACTTGCTGAGAGCACCAACTCTCTGGTTTCTCTAGCATCCACTAGAAGGAAGCACCAACTCCCTCATTTCTCTAGCACCCACTAGAAAGAAGCACCAACTCCCTAAGTGTTCCAGCACCAACTTCCAGTCACACAGGCACCGACCTATATAATAGAGAACAATAGTTCTCCCTTGCACCACCCTGCCACCCTGGTTTTTCTGGTTGCAACCAGATGGAAGCTACATCTCCCTGTGTTCAAGCACCCACTTGAAACTCTGAGGACAACAGTCCTCCCTACCACCCTGAAATATAAATCTTTTATTTTCATAAATTTATCACAGTGATACAATATTTATCAATGGCTTACCAGTGTCATCACTATTCTGCTACATTGCGCTTCTCTTCTTGCATCAGTGTCTTCCTGCACGCATCCCTTGTGCTTCCTGTTCTTCTGCCTTTTATCCTCTATGCGCCATGTCCATTCCATGCACTATGCCTCTTCTGTGCATTTCAGCTGCTGCACATAGCCTGCTTCTACTTGCATGAATCAATATCAACCGCAGCAAATTCCTCTTCTCTTTTATGCATATATTTATCATGCCAAATCCTCTGCCAGATCATCCACACAACTTATCGCCTTGTTTGGCGGTTATCCTGAGTCTGTTCATCATCAATGGTTTAGCCTAAGATTATTTTCCTTCTCTGGTAGTGCAACCCTTCATCCTCTCTTTCAAAGTTGAGCTTATCCTCTCTGTTGCAGTTATAGACTTCGACACTTTTCCATCTGTCAATTGTCTCTATGATTGGTCTTCATTCCACTGACAGTTACCTCAAGACTCTTTAGCTCCTCTGGCGATCACCCTGAAACTCCTCAAGTTCTTTGGAAGATACAATCACTCTGTTCTGGCAGTTACAACGATTCAATTATGGCTTCTTTGGCTTCTAAGCCCCTTCCTTCACATGACCATCAGTGGTGACCAAATGCCTACTCAAAAGGAACTTCCCGATCTTCATTCAATGAGCACTAACTCCTTTTCACGATATGACCTTGGGCTATGAGCTTCATGTGACCATGCGATTTTGGGCACGTCCATAGGTGGTTTGAGGGAAAATCGCTTTTTGCCCTCGCAATTCACTACGAGCCTCCACGCGTCCTTTCTCCAAAACCATGGTTTCGATTGCAGCCCACTCATGAAAAATTAAGGCCCAAGCATGTTCTGGCCCCGCAATGTGATGGAACCGTCGATCTCATGATCTTGACGTGCTCCTTCGATCAACGACTCCAATCTATCTTCCTTTCCTTCCTTCTTTCCTCTATCCATGCGCAATCCTTAGTATCAATGATCAAGTGACATGTAGCCCTCCAAACCAACAGATGAGATCGATTTTGCCTTCGAGCTTCGAGAGTTTTGATTCTCAAAATCTTCTTTCTCTGGGAGCATTTCATCCAGATTCCACGATCCAATCACGTGTGTCCCTTTTCGATCAACTGTCACAATCCCTTCAGGTATTCAGGGTTCGGCAATCTTAACTCTCAACTTTCTTTCATCCTTCCTTTGATTTTTCCTAGAGTTGGCAATCCACGGATGCATGTCCTCTTTAATCCAATGGCTATCCTTCGCTCTAGGGCTTCGGCCTTTGGGAATATCAAACCTTTCTCCTTCACGTTTTCTTAGATTAGTTTCGCCCAGAGTTCACGATCTGTTGACACATACCCTCTTGCATGATCAACGATCATAAGTTACTTCAGCACTTCAGGAATTTAAGTTGATCGATGCTTCATTCTCC
The DNA here is from genome assembly GCA_009831015.1 of Picea engelmannii. Classification (NCBI taxonomy): domain Eukaryota; kingdom Viridiplantae; phylum Streptophyta; class Pinopsida; order Pinales; family Pinaceae; genus Picea; species Picea engelmannii. The sequence goes on along the minus strand of ML804622.1, from coordinate 66,420 downwards.
TCTGGACTGATCACCTACTGAATAATTCATAGGCGGTGCAAATTGCTTGCTATCGGTTAACACTTCCACTTACACTGTCCTTCCATTTTACTAGATCAACGGTTGAGAATGCATCTGAAGTGATCTTCATATCGGATGACTGAGAGTGACTTCGGACCTTCGTCCTTCGTGACTTCGGGACTTTTGACATTTGTTGGTGATGAACCTTCTGAATTAAATCTCTCGAAGTGACATGGATTTCTTATGTCACTTGTTGACATGGCACAGGCCAATTTCCTCTTGACACTTGTCATCATCTGATTATTTCATGTGTAATTGTTGACGTTGTCTCCCATATGGGCTTTACTGACGTGGTCTGCCACATTTCCTTTGCCGACATGGTCTGCCACATGTCCTTTGCCAATGTGGTCTGCCACATTTCCTTGCTGATGTGGTCTGCCACATGTCCTTGAGGACAAGATTTACTGACGTAATATGCTAATGTAGATCTCCCTAATCTAACAGTCATTGTTTGATATCCAGATCCAATGGTCCTTATTCATTTCGAATTTCTGGGCTTCGGGTTTTTCAAATCTCAAACTTTCTAGAGCGTAACCTCCTCGCATATTTATATCTGAAGTGAATGTTGTTCATTCGATCAGTATGTTGGATCGATGGCTCGATCTTTCTACGATGTAGCTCTTCTAGCTTATCCTGTCCCACTCGAAATTGATCGGACGACTGACAAAATTTTTCATTCTGGGAATTTCAAATCTCAAACTTTCCTGAGTGTAACCTCCTGGCATATTTAGACCCAAACTAAATGTTGTTCATCGATCATGTTCTCAGATTGACGACTCGATCTTTCTGCAATGCAGCTTTTCTATCTTATCCTGTCCTTCCACTCGAAATTGATCTGACGGCTAACGAAAATTTGCATTCCGGGAATTTCAAATCTCAAACTTTCCTGAGTGTAACCTCCTCATATCTTTAGACCCGAACTAAACGTTGTTCGTTGATCATGTTCTCATATTGACGGCTCAATCTTTCTGCATGCTCCTCCTGTCTGGACACTGATCCGATGACCACTTTCGCTCTTCCTCCTGAGCTTTCTGATCTCTCTGACTTAGAAGGTTTTCTAAGTGTTCAAAGGCTCGACCTTTGATCCTCATGTGATTCCTTCTCTTGGACCTCGGCTGCACTTCTGGAAAGAGCAAAGCACTATCTCTTCTGAGCTTTGATCTCTGCATATTGTTCGCTCTTCCTCCTGAGCTTTGATTTTCATATCGTTCACTTCTTCTCCTGAACTTATGCTTTCCTTGTTTTCCATCATTGTTGCTTTCCTCATTGTTTCTTTTCTTTCATGTAAACATATCATCGTCGTTGTTTTTCTTGACATCAATGACAAGCACACTCTGCCTATAAACATGCCAACATTGAGCCCCGTTTTTTACCTCAAAATTCACCCAATGTACCCTTCTTGAGTGGTTCTCTCAATAATGTGGGATGTGAAATTTCTTATAGATTTTCCTTTCCAATGAATGCAGATCAAAATACTACAAGAGAGAATATTTTTGAGCAGAATGACACACAAACCATAGTTTTTTTTGTTCACATGACTTTCAGATTGGGCATTCTTCTCTTCTCAGAAGCTCAAAACATGGAGATGATGCACCGTGAATCTAGGTGGATTATTAGAGAGGGGTTTAGCGTTGTTCTTGACATTTTGAAAGAATCAAGCATCGTGTCCATGCAAGGCATTCTATAAGAAAAAAGTTATATTCCAAACTCCACTTGATTTCTTAATTTTTTTCACAGGTGGAAGCCATGATTCATTGTCGATAATCCCCAAGAAGTAAAGCCCGCAAAGCTCAACATATACATTTACTATGCCTAAATGTCATTTCAATGAGTGCTCAAACTCTCCAAGGTTTTGATAATACCAAATTTAATTTCTCAACATCGCTAGATAACCCAAATGAGTCATTCAATACACAGTTGTTGAATCTTTTGAATCAACATAGTTGTTGAATCTTTTGAATCAATCTTTTGACTCTTTCACTGAAGCAACAATCTTTCACAAAAATGACATCAAATCATTTATGAAATTTGGAAAGTATTAAATTGAAGACAATCTTTGATTTGTTTTTTCAGACCCCTTTTTTATTATGAGCATTCTCACAACACATAGATTTCACCATCTTCATATAGACAAGAATAATGATGTTGCAAGGATTGGAACTAATAACCAAACTTGATTGCAATGAAATGGATGGAAAGGACTAATATATGAATAGTTTGTTATAGCAAGCGTCTAATTTTATTTCATTGCTTTTGACTTGGTTGGTTGGAGATAACTTTTAATAACTAGTGGTTTAGTTCATAAAGAGAACATTACATCCTATCTTAGGTAGGTAACGTGGTGGTTATCAGTTAAGGGGTCTTTTATCAAAAACTTTAAGCCAGGACTTGCACGTTCTAAATGTGTCCATGTACCTCATTCCTTGCATCCATGTTTCTAGAAGGAAAGGAAAATATATCAGAAGAGTTTGCATCACCCCAACCATTCTTTTAATTCCCTTATTCACTGTAATGCCCCTTTCTTGTGTAAAAACAAATAGGTGACACCTTATCTATAGTGACAACCATAGAGTCAAATTGTTCTTTTCAAAGGAAAAATGGTTATTAGTTAGTGTAGACTAAAATGAAACCACATATAAGATTAAAATCATGTGTTTAGCTATGAAAATGTTTCTTAATTGGATAGAAAAAAAATCATTTTTATACGTGATTCAAATCTTCAATCATGCGTATGTAAGATTATACCAACTACCTTCCCTTTTAGGTAGAAAGTTTGATGCATAGAAAAAAATCAAATATATACAATTGGAAATAAATATCAAGTGTACACACATGTAAGATAAATATCAAACCTTAACCCAAGGTTTCAACATGGTAGTATTCAGGATTTTATTTTTTTAATTAAATATATTTTAATTTTTAAATAAAATAAATAAGAAACCTGTCCTGTAGTAGGATAGGAAAAACTTATTAATACAAAATTATGTGTAATATCTTCTTTACATAAATTTCTTATTGGCCAAGAAAAGTTAGACCATGATCTCCATCTCAGCATATCAATGTTAATTCATTTTCTTTTAATTTAACATTCATTATAACTTTACATGGTATTCATGATAATGTTAAATATTATATCAAAAAATTGTTAAAATTATATACTATTATTATTTATCTTAGATAATATATGATTTTTCATTTATTAATTATGGGAGCAACACAATAGTTTTTTTCCAAGTTACACTGCCCGGGGAAAACCCCTGAGTACTTCCCCTGATTTTGAAGATGGTACCTAGGGTAAACCCTAGAATCTTCAGGGCATGAGGTCGGTCAACAATGGGGCTCAAATTAATACAACAATATACCCACTAATATATCAACATGTCACTTGCAGGAATTCAACAAGGGTGGGGATGATAACAATCATTCGTCCCAACCACCTGAGCTAAACCCAATTGAAAATGAACAAGACAATATTTGTAGAATTATGTTGCATCAATTCTATCAATAGAAACTTCATGTTGTGATGGCCAAAGGGAAGATTTCTTGTTGTGGCAAACAACAACAAAATTATTTTAATGATATGAAGAAAAGAATCAGTGAAGCACTAGCCTTGGCAATGCCTAACTTGCAACCACTTTGCAACAGCCATTTGAGATTGAGATTTATGCAAGTGGGTGTACCATGGGAGTAGTCCTTATGAAAGAAAGCATACTTGTGTGTTATAACCACTCTAAGTTGTTGCACAGAGTAGTGATTACACTAACCCGTATATTATAAGGAACTCTATGCCCTTTTTCAAGGAATGAAGAAATGGCAGTATTATATTTTGGGGAAGATAATTAAGATTTACATCAACCACCATCCATCCCAATGTTTTTAATACAACAAATCCATATAGTAATCAAATACAACAAGGGTATTGCAAACAAAGATGCATATTAGATGTCAAAACCACCCATGTAGAAAATTGCACCTACGAGAACCATAATGCAATTTGAACCTTTTACCCATGAATTTCTAGGAGAGGAGTATGATTTCATTTCTTCTTATCATTAGTTTAAATAAGAAACCAATGATCTCTTCAATCAACACACCATGTACTCTCTTCATCCTACCACAAATCCTTCTAGTTCCCTTATGAAGATTTCTTCTTTAAACTCACTGTAAAAAACATTATTTTCTTCTAGGAGAGGAGTATGTAGAAAACATTGATTTTGGAGATATCCTTCAAACCAATGATCTCTTCAATCAACACACCATGTATGCTCTTCATCCTACCACAAATCCTTCTAGTTCCTTTATGAAGATTTCTTTTTTAAACTCACTGTAAAAAACATTATCTTCATCTTGCGCACAATTAATGTAAAATTAATTATAAAGGACATCAATGACATGGTTTTGTATTTACTAATAATTAGTGATGATAATAGAAGTTTCCTTATGATTTATTTCATTTTAATAACCAATCATGATTTGATATGTGGGTAACAAATAACTCTAAATGATATTTAGAATTAAAAAGTGTACACATGTAACACATTTTGCTTTTACTATATACTTGGAAAAATTTATTCTTCCATTTACTTCTCCATCTTATTTTTGTTTCATCATTTGTTCTCTCACTAAATATGATGGTCATAAAAACATGTTCTACTCAATTGTTTTTGACATTCCCTTTCCCTCGCTTCAGGGGTATTCTATTTATGAAGACATGAGAGTTGAGTACAAACCTTGGGAAGTGTATGAGACCCCATTCCTATAAGAATTAGAACCTCATGGAAATCCAAACCATATTTTTTTCTCACGCACCCTCTTCATGAAAATTTTAATGGACTATTACTATTGGTTCATTCACTCCATTGATTCGACTTCGTTCACTCCATTCCTTTGATCCCCATGCTTTCTATGCTTCACTATAAACAATTATCCTTCGAACCTTTCTCCATACTTGCACACCTCTAAAGTTCTATAGTTGTGTTCTCATATTGAAGATTAGGATTCAAACATGTAGATGATCAAGTAGAGTTGTGAAAGAGAATAATATGGACCTAAGAAGAGAGATGGGAGGTTGCAAAGGAGCATAGAGGTTGCGATGATATTAAAATATCCATTTCTCTATATATTATTTCTTATTGAGTTCTTAAGAGCCAACATTAAACTTTGTTGGGTTTCGTAAAGACTGACAACATATTAGACTCCTTTTGCACACACTAAACATCATTGGATGAAAGAATGTTCAGGAGGGATTAATATTGAGTAGAGAAGAGAAATATATTCCTTGTGTTGTGTGGGTCAATGGAAGTGAGTGCCATGGTTGGGTTGGATGGATGGTTAACTAGAGTGTTCTACGGTGTACAAGTTGCCCAATATTGAAAGCAATTGGATGGATGAAAAACCTGAGAGCCCTTAGCTTGTTTCCTTCACCTTGGTGGCATCATACCCTGGCTTGGGGGTAGTATTTGCAATGGATGCCTACAATTGGGTGAAAAACTTCTCACCAACGACTAGTTTGTTTCAAAGATAGGTGTTCCATATCTATTATCAATTGTTGTATAATTTTGTTGATTAATCTTTGTATGTTGCTTATGTAGGAATCTTAAAATTGGATTCATGAACATATGAAGTTTCATGGTTCCACTACATGTTTTTTAAAATTTGAAATTGCCTTAGACTTTATTTGGTATGGATATATGTTACACATTCAAAGTTGGATGGTGATGGCCATTCCCAGTTCCAGAATCATTTATGCATATTGGCATGGTTGCATGTTAGATGCCAATATGGAGTAGGGTCTTTTGAATAGGCCTTCAAACTTTCTAATTTTGAATGTTGTTCAAAGCCTTTTCATTGAGTTTGGGGTCCTTTTGTTCATATTCAAAGTGTTATTCGAATAAGAACTATAAGCCCCTCTATGTTAAAATTCAAAGTACTCACTTTGATTAAGGCCAATGACCTTTGTTTGTTTCA
>ML804622.1:11641-48088 GCA_009831015.1 Picea engelmannii | reverse complement strand
TATATATATATATATATAATACAAAGTATAAATATATATATAATAAATATGTAGTTATTCATTATCCAAGGGATGCATCCTTTCATGGATGGTCACCATATGTTCTATATATATTGAACACTCATCATTGTAATAATATATTCATATACAATATCATCTCTTATGAAAAACCAACAAATTTGCACTCAAAAAAGAGGGTTAAAACAACCTCCATATATCCACAGTCTGCAACAAGGGAAGACCCAATTTTTTTAGATGATGAATATACTCAACCCTTTGTAAAGATTTTCCATATTGCTAAGAAGACAAAGACTCGGGTTTAGGCCCTGCTACATACACCATCTATAGAACCTAAGAACAAAGATATTGATGATCCTGTTGAACCAAATATATTAGCATAAGCACAAAATCAATTTTCTATATATTTAAAGAAGGAAAAAGGTAATGATAGGGTACTTGAGCATGTTCACTAATCTGCTAAGAAAAAACATAAGCCTGGAACCCAAAATACCCAAAGCATAGTTATTGATGGACCTTCCAAGATAAGATTGGATGAATATGAAGGCTCAAATTCTTCTTTAACAGAGTCTATTGTTGAATGACCTTTGGAAAATAAGCTTAAAAAGAAAGGAAAAAATATTAATAAGCTGGAACAAGAAGTGATAGAATTATCTACTTTGAAAAGGTGCATAGAAAGAGAAAATAAACAGTTAAAAGGGTAGAGCAAGAAGTTACATGAGGAAATTGAGAAAATCCAGTTAGAGACCAAGAAGATCAATAGAAAGATGCATTAAATGCTTCAACCAAACCAGCTAGTTTAGAAGAGGAGTGGCGGGTTGGGAGAGAAAAACTCAAGCCTCGACATATTGATCAACGCAACAGGGATCTTGTAGTGGTTGAAGAGGGCAGATTTCAATTTTGATAAGTTTTGTGATGATTTTCCATGAGGGCATGCAAATGGAATGGTGTGGGGGTGATGTTGAGCTCCTATTTTGTCACTCAGCAAACACCTATTTTGGCTAACAATACCCTATTTTTTCATCTAAAACTAGCCTAGTGTCATCTATTTTCATCTTGTGCAAGCCTAAGACCCTTGACAAGTGTTATGAGGTAAAAGTTGTTTTATTTTGCTATTTTCCTAAGTTCTTAATGGATTAACAAGGGTTTTCAAGTTATCTATTTTACCAATGATAAATTCCATGCTCACCTTTTTATTGTTACAACTATTCCCTCACCATTACAGATATTCTCGTACCAACACAACTATTCCAGTGCCCAAGTTTGTAGGTTCACCTACTTTCACATGCCCAAATCAGATTTGACCACTTGGGTATTGTAGATATGAATGCCAACATGGATGATAACCTATCATTTCATGCCCGAATCTCCCTTGTCAGTATCAAATTTTGAGTCAACAATCGGGCAAACCCTTCAGTGCAGAATGAGATCAGGGTCAAGACTCGTGAATAGTAATAATATCAAGTTCGATTGGGTTTTTTTCCTAATTTTGTAATTATGGTTAAAGAAAATGGAGATCATTTTGATCTCCCAACTTTGTAACTATTTTTTCCCACTGGTTCCAGGAGAATAGAGGAGGTCGATGTAACCCTATACAGACTCAAATATTGATATATTGGTTGTCATACTCTATAGAGAGATTAGTTAGAGATATTCTACTGTTGTAATGTTGAATACACTTGGTACCTGTTGCGATACATTTATAAACATTATACTTTGTAATGGAAGTACTGTAAGTACTTTGTAATACAAATTTAGGTTTGGTTTATGATATTTCTAGACTTGTGAGTTTCTGAGTTTTGTTTTTGGCTCACTACCTGGGAAGGCAAGGGCCCACGTGTCTTGGTATGTTGGGTTAACTGTACAATACTTAGTCTTGATTTTCTTAAGCTATTTTGTATCATTGCATTAGTGTTGATTTATTTGTGTGTACATGATCTCATCTACAGATTTAGATTTACTTTTACAATAGTGTAATATAGAAATCTCATACAAGGACACATCTTATATAATTATTGTTTGAAGTTCATTTGTATTTCCACATGTACTATTAATATTTAAGATAAGATTGTTAATGCTTGGTTTGAAGTGAGTCTTGCTCCAATTCCCATGGGAAAATTTTATATAGGAAATTAATAGTGTCATAGTTGTTTGTTTTTTCTTCGTAACAGAACACTCCAATAAATATTGTAATAGTTCATTTGTTAAAAATCTGGAAGACTTGGATGAATGATATAAACATAACACATTTTCTAGCATTCGACTATGGAGTCTAGTTTTATAACATATGTTTTAAGTATCTGAAAGAAATAAAGAGATAAAATAAAATCTTTGTGATGACCTTGTTCAATGTTATAATTGCACAAGGAATATATCTTTAAACATTGAGTCATTTCATAAGTTTATTGAGTTGTCAACATTGAATGTTCATTGAGGTCTTTAACTTGAAGGCTAATAGAAAAGTTTTTTATTGTTTATGATTTCATATTTTGATGAGTGATTGCATGGTCTATGGGGACAGTCTCATAAAGGTTAAAGTTTCTTGTCAAGGGACAAGATCTTAAGCGTGTTTGTGTACTTCTTGAATGTTTATATTTATTGTAGAAACAGTCATTGGGTTTTCCAGGTAAATAGGTTTCCTTTGACAAAACAGTGATAGGATCTCTACTATTTCTTCACACATTATTGGAAGTGAAAAGACTTATACATAGTCATTACTTTTCACTTAGGCACTTTGTCTGGATGTAAGAATGCAGTGGTACCAAATGAGTCTGTCATGTTTGATGTGAAGATAAGTGTACGAGATTTAAAATAGTTCATATTTTTGGAGTTTCCCTGAAGACTAGTTAGTCCTATTTTCGGTCAGTAACACAACTATATGAGGGTTTGATTAGTCTCATCAAGTTGACTGATTTGGACACCTGTGGAGTCGCGACAACAAGAGTTGCAATGACAAAGCTGCAACACCGACGATGTATCTCCATGGTGTGGATAAGACTTGGAGCCTAGGTGATGTAGGGGAAAGGTGTGGGTGGAAAGTGAAGAAAATGGGATGAATTTGCACTGATGTGAGTCACATAAATGAAGCTGCCACAATCAGAGTGAAAGGGATGGAATTGTGAGAGGGAGGGAGTCATAGGAATGGGAGTTGCAGTGGAGAACCTACGACACAAATGATGCACTAAATGGTGTGGATAAAAATCGCAATATTGGTGGTGCAAGTGAAAGGTGAAAACTGAAAAAATGAAATGAAGATGTGAGCAGAGTTGCAACAATGTGAGTCGCAACAATGAAGCTGCAACAATGAAAATGAAAGTGTTGATTTTTTGGGAAAGTTAGGGAAACTATGAGTATAGTTGGATGTTTTTCAAAATAAGAAAGGCCACAAATGGATTTGCAATCATGAGAATGACAAAAGGGGAATTGTAGAAGATGGGAGGGCTTTGGGTGAAGTAGCAACCAAGGGAATGGGAGAACAATCGACGAAGGAAAATTCCAGTAACTAGAGTTGCAATAGCAAGGAATGTTGCGTCCAGGAGAGTTGCAGCAAGAGGAATTGTAGCAATAGGAGTTGTATCCAAGGGATTTGTAGCAAAGGGAATTGTAGCAACATGATTTGCAGCAACGAGAATGGTAGCAACATTGTTCTCCCTTGCGTACCCTGAAAAAAAAATATTATTAGGAAAAAAGAAAAAGTTTTTATTAATATTTATTGAGAAGGATCTTGACACAACCATCATGAAACCATTAAGTGTATTTTTTTTTTATTTTAGATATTTTTTTTTATTTATGCCAACTATGCTAGTTTTTACACTTTTTTTTTAGAGTAGGAGGAACATAAACTATCTAGAAGGGAAAAGTTCTAGGTCACTGTCGAGCCATCCATTTGTAATCTTCCTTAAAAAGGATTCCTTTGATAAGGGGCATTGATATAAAAAAAGTCTATGTCCATTAGCCATTAGAGGAATCCTATCTTCATCTATGGTGAAGAGTTTGATGGCCCCACTGTCATAGATTGTGTCAATTTCATATGGACCAAGCCATCTAGTGCGAAATATTCCTCTGAAGTCCTTGAACCTAGAATCAAATAATAATACCCAATCTCGAGCCTTGAACTTATTTTTCTTGATAAACTTATCATGCCATCTATCCCTTTGATGTTGTATCATTGTGGCTCAGTGTAAGGCAACTTTTCGTAGTTTGTCCAACTCATTGATTTGAAGAAGACTTTGTTTCTGAGCCTCTGATAGTTCCAACCCTATTTGTACCACTGTCCCAAGTGTCTGGATTTATATTTCAATGGGTAGTATTACTCGCTTCCCATAGAATAACTCATAAGGTATGCATCATATACTAGTCCCCCAGGTGGTTCTATAGGCCTATAAGGCTTCAAGGAGTTTATCAACCCAATCCTTAAGATGTAATATGATGATTTTAGTGATAATTGCCTCAAGGATATAATTAGTCCCCTCTACCTATCCATTTTCCTATGGATGATATGGTGTTGTGATTCTATGCTTGATCTTATAATTGTCCATCAAATCTCTGACAAGCTGTGATGTGAACTAAACTCCTCCATCAATCACTATTTCTCGTGGTATCCCTAACCTTACAAAGATTTATTCATGGAGAAATTCTACTACTGCTTGTTTAGTTTCCGTTGAAAGTGCCTTTGCCCCCTGTTGGCGCACAATGTAGACCCTAGGTTCATAACATTTAAACAACCAACAAAACCCTTAGACACCGACCCTTTTGACATCACCTGCAAGAAAGTGAAGTCTCACCCGAGGCATCTAAAGGGGTTGCAGGAACCAAGTTTCTGTAGTGACGAGGGGAAGTGAGGCATTCAACCTTTCCATACTATGCATTGTTCATTCATTTACTGTGTGTGCGGTTTTCATTACTTAATAGTATTTTAGCATGCAATATACTATGTGCATGACATTAATCCACTAACATTCATTCATCATAACATTAAACTAACATATAACTGAATTATTCATCTAGTGCGCAAAACCATCATATAGTTTATATCAACCATTTGTTCATATTAAGTATGCACAATAATAGAAAGAAAGCAGATAATGACAACACACAGTAACACCATATTTTAACCTAGTTGTTGTTGGGAAAAACACCCTACGGACTAGCAAATAGAGTTCAGACTTTTCATGCAGATATGACCGAATAGAAAATCACTTTTTACTTTCATCCCTAGATTTAAACCCCCTTTTTCTTAGTCAATACATGGGAAGATCAACCTACCTTGTTACCGGTGTTTTATGTCGATCCTCCGTTGTGCTTGATCACTTGTTCGCTATGCTCCTTCCAAAGCTGACCTGCATTCAAGACAAGCAACAACTATGCATGCTACTAATATACTAACGGGTTAGAAATCAAACATAAACTAATCAATATCATATACAGTTCATGAATTGGGATGGGAAAAGCACTCTCTTTATTTCTTAAAATGAATCAACTTACAAAAAGTCGAGATTGGCCACCGTCCTTGAACCTAATCCTAGGCTCCTATTTTCTATCCTTCAACTGCTTTGCTTGAAATCACCTTTGGCGTTAGGAAAGGCTAAATGGTTGGGACAATGGAATACGTAAATGGGCAGATTTTCTTTGCTATATTTCTCCTCTTCCAAATGGTACCCCTACCCCTTCTTTTATAGGCTAGAAGGAGCCAGGTATTTGGATGAACACTCGGCCATGCATGGCCGGGAGTTTCAGTTAACTCACCCATAGCTTTTTGTTCCGTCGACAACTTTCCTTTTTTTGTGCTTCTGAAGGTACACGCGGGCTGTAGTGGGCCTGCTAGCATGGACACTGTAGATACACGCGGGCTGTAGTGGGCCAGCTAGCGCGGACTTTTAAAAATGGAGTTTTTAGAAGAGTTTTTCAGTAGTTTTTGGCAAAGAAGGGTTATGAGATGTCCAGATGCCAGGTAAGCATGTGTAGTGCAATTTAGGGTTATAACAGATGCCCCCTAATGTGTGAGGTCAGAAGAGCATCTGATGGTCGAAATACATTACCAATCTTTACTGATGTGCTGAACGATTGAGCCGAAGGATCGGGAACCAGGAGGTGTCATCTGCAAAACAACAAATATCTCACCGAGGCAGGCATACCCATGCTCGGGATAAAAATAGAACCATGGATACCAATCAAATACATTGTAGATCCATGTCAAATAACTATAAAGAGTAGCCGCGAACAATACACAGCAGAGCTACATCTCAAAATTAGAAAGATATACATATAGAGTATCCATCTTCCATAAGTTGATCTGGCCTGATGGCTGGCGATAATATCTTCAGAGCTGAGCAACAACTTCAAAAACTTCCAAAACTCGGGTAGGAGTGTAATATGAGTGTACGACTGCACTACCCAGAGGTCTTCGACAGCTCGTCGGTCATGGACTTGATAATCTTGATGATCGGACTGAAGGCTTCAGTGATTTCGAACAAGGACTTGATTGGACATTCAGGATGGCTGGGTATGCGGACAAGAGACATATTGTAGAGGGGCCAACTCAGGCTTAGTGACAAAAATTCCCTTGAACAATAGCATGACAAGTGATAAGACTCAGGTAGCATATATGTTAATCATAAGTCTATGAAGCAGAAGGCAACGCAAACTCTCCATATGTTTGGAAGAATAACCAAATGGTGCAGGACACAACTCTATATAGAGAGAAAAGATTCTTAAGGTCATACTACATCCCATAGTCTGATGAACAAACGGACAGATGTGCTTTATCCAAGGGCGACTCATTATGTTGCCAATAAAGAAAATACTTTTCCCTTCCTCTTTTTGGGGCATATTTGATTTTTTTGTTCTTTTCGATAATGTAGGACAAAGAATAAAGGAATATTACGTTACAATGGAGGAACGAGTATTGAAAACATACAAGCTCAAGGAACAAGGACAAGACTGATGTTCTAGTGAAATGATACTTGGGAAAAATCCTCTAGAGGCCAAAGGTGTTAAGACGCAGAAGAAAACTGTCACAAGGCTGGTGGATAAGGTATGCAAATGCGGTTGATAAAACACATAATGGTAACGTCCTTCAATGTAAGTTTAACAAGCCCAGAGAAGGTAAGCTCGGTTTTTTTTCATATTTAGAGAGTCTGAAAAACATAAAAGGAGACTCCATTAGGGTATCTTTTTCGAAGATAGTCTAGTCGGTTCGAAAAAGGGGTAAACTAGCACCGATTAGACGTCGATTCAAAACCATTTTAACGAGTGTGACAAGGATAGATCACTCAGCCATTTTTTCACTTTTAAGGAGTCTGAAAAAAGCTTAATTATGGACTCCGTTAGGAATATTCTTCTGGACCATTTTAACGAGTGTGAAAGAATAAGGTCACTCGGCGATCTTTTCAATTTTAGGGAGTCTGAAAAGAGCTTAACTATGGACTCCGTGGGGGTTTCTTTTACATAAGTTTAGCCCCTCAAGCCCAAAAAAGGGATAAAATTATACCTGAGGGTACTCTTCTAAAGAACGGAAGTTTCATAGAGTATACCTTTGTTCGTACAGTTGACTGTCTGGACCAAAAAAGGGGTAAACTACCGCCGGACAGACGTGACTTCAAATTTCAGTTTAACGAGTGTGAAATGCCACAAGATCGCTTGACAATATTTTCATGTTTAGAGGGTCTGAAATCGCTTGACAATCTTTTCATGTTTAGAGGGTCTGAAAAGGGTTTAAAGAAGACCCATTTAAGGAACATTCTTCTGGACCAATTTAATGAGTGTGAAGAAACAAGGTCACTCGGCAATCTTTTCATCTTTAAGGAGTCTGAAAAAGGCTTAAAGAAGACTCCATAATGGTTACTTTTCTCAGTTAATCCAGACGAGATCAAAAAGCATAAATGCAGTCTCGCCGGATGTTGCTTTTGGATCTCAAAGTAAGCTTGAAAAACAACAAAGTTAGCTCATGATAGACTCTTTATGGGTTGATACTTAGCATCTCCTCGGGGGAGCTGTATGCTCCAACGAAAACATTGTCTATGACGCCAGGGGTTTTGGAGATATTGATAGGTATCGTTTCAGCAATGGTTTCCATATTACCCTCAGCATAGATATTGTGTGTGGCTAAGGGATTAGTATGACAAGACCTATCTCCGGTCATAGTCACAATGAATTCTCCTGCTTCGATTCGAATTAACTTTGGGAGGAAATATGATCTGTGATGAAGATCTTCCCAAGGTTTGTCTAGACTAGTCATTGCTTTGATTACAGCTTCATCAGAAGGAAAGACTAAGTCTAATGAATCGACGCTAGCGAGAGAACCCCAAATAGGCTCTAGAAGCGGATCTAACTTTTGTGTAGGAGTCGGATCAGGGTTAGCTGAAGCTTGCTGGACTAGAGAGTACGCTACTTCAGTGGCTAACAAGGGCATGGACATGTCGGGGTGCCCTGTCTCATCCATCATGGCTGATGGGGAAGGAAGAATCCATGGATCCTCGAAGTAAGTCATGCAGAACAACGAAACTTGAAAAATCTCAACCTTATGGTGATTAGATATAAATTTGATGTCGCCCTGCGGGGGTGGGTAACTGAAGGTACCCATCAAAGATGGGCACAAAACAACTCCTACATGGACGATACCCGGTTGAGGATTATCAATCAGTGGGACCGTAGATGCCCCCAAAGCTGGGTCAGGTCTGGAGAAAGACAATTGATTGATGGTCACTATCCGGCCTTCATGTGGAAACAACAAGACCCAGAAAACTGTAGCAACCACAGCTTGCATAGCATAAGTCCAACTCCTTCCTAACAAGAGGTTATAGTCAAGGGGAGCATCGACTACCTCTACTTCGACACACACGGTCTTCCCTCCTAACTGCACGGGAAAAGAAGGAACGATGCCATGTGGTTGGAAAGAATGACCGTCGAAACCAGTTAGGAGAGTAGGTGATGGAGACAAAACAGGTTGTCCAATGGCCTTCCAACATGCCAACAACATAACGCATGTTGATGCACCCTCTTCGACCATCATGCGGAAGATATTCCGTGTAAAACTTTTCGTGGGGTAATCCACTACTATATAAAACGCGACGTGGTAAGGCAGACGAGGTTTTAAGTCTGTTGTATCTAACATGATGGTACCCGGATTACAAGGCTCAGTAGAGCCTAAAGCAATTAACAAATCCTGCCTCTGATCAGGGCAACTTTGGAGGACCTCCAAAGAATACATCGCACGAGGGGTTTGTGATAAATCTTCCACCACAGAGTAGTTATGGGCGGCCCTTGCGTTTGGGTTATGAGAAGCCTTTTTAAATTCACCTTTTGGAATGTGTGTCATTGTTTCTCCCAACGTTTTCTCAATCTGTAGAGAAAGAGATGGGAGATCAGCTTCTTTTCCCTTCTCAGAAGTGCTTGTTTTACTATAGTCATGTGCTCTAGTCGATATGAAAGCATCACCTCTAACCATATATACGATCGCGAATGAGGGGTTGTTCGGAGGTGGGCAGTTTTCTTGGCTGCCCCCTTCTATGCTTCTAGAGGCTTGAGTTAAATTTTTCCCATGTTGAAAGGGATTAGTCAACACTGCTTGTTGTTGCTGTGTGACAAACTTTTGGGCCTCTGCAAGTCGAGGACATAGATGGGTTGGGTGATCCTCCACGCATAGATTGCACGGATACCTCGCCTTTTGTTTTTCAGTGTTGTCCCCACCAGCATTATCGTTGGGTTTTTTATCCCCCTTACCCTTCTTTTGTTGTTTTTTCTTCCCTTCAAGCTGTTGGGTTGCCTTCGGGTTAGTCGACTACACTATGTGTACTTCCGACGTTTGGGTCAGGGGGGCAGCCAAAGTAGTAGTTTGGCTGGCCGCCGTGTGCAGTATGGATAACTGCTGCAACTGTTTTGTCAAGGCGGGACTAGTTTGTGTTGAACCAACAATACCATCGCCATGTGGTCTAGCTCTCTGTCTAGTTTTCTCCAGTATTGAACGTGGCGCATTTGGCAAGATGTTGTATAATAAACTGGACTGACAATAGATGAGCTCAAACTATTGAGCCCTCATGATGGCGTCTTCCTCAGAGAAAACTTTGGATGTCGCAACGTCTTTGGATAACTGCAGGACCAAAGACTTAATGAACCACTCAAGTAGGAATGCTGGTGGGACTGGTACTTTGATTAAACTCTTCCAGCATCTCCATTCTCGGATGTGATCAGAGATATGGTCCGTTGTTGTCTGTTCAAAATTAGCAAGCAGCTCTGTGCCAGTGTCGTATCTCACAGGTAACTGGAAATGGTTAAGGAAGGCCATCGCCAACTCGCCAAAAGAAGAGTATCTTGAGCGATCGAGCTCAATGTACCATTTCGCGGCACTCCCAATGAGAGTACGTTGAAACAATCGCAACTTTACGGAGTCATCTTTCAATGAGTTGGATGAGCACCACAGATGAAAGGTAGTCACATGATCTCCTAGATCTTCATTAGGTTTGGCTTCAAACTTTGGAATGTCTGAAGGCAACTTCGTCGGCATAGGAGGCTAACGCGGATCATGACAAATGGGGTCATTCAACAACCTTGTCAAATATGGCAAGTGTAAAGTTGCCAGGAAAGGTAATTTGGGTTGCTGCTGATAACCAGGGAAAAAGGGTCCTAGAGTTTGACTAGCACCAGGTTGCCAGGAAAATTTTGGCTGTTGGCCCTGGTTCTGGTAGAAACCGTGGCCTTGACCAGCATAAGGATTTTGCATATGTGGAGACATCATCGGCTGATTTCCCAAATAGGACATAGATGGTTGGGCATGCATTATATTGGAAGGACTTTGGGAAGGGTTACTCCATGCCAGTCTTATGGGGATAGGCATAGTGGTTTGTCCGAGGTTCCATTGATTGTGGAAAGAATTTCCCCAGATCGGCGTTATGGAGGAGGGAACGGATCCTTGCCCTGAATTCCAAGGTCCTGTTATGTTTGCCCCCTATGCAGGAATAGTACCCTGAATAGGAGTAGATTGTCCAAAAATGGGGTTTCCCCCAGTCGAGAAAGCGGCTGATGAGAATGTGTTGTTACCAAACGTTCCATTCCAAGAAAATGGTGTCAAACCTACCAGCATACTATGCGCAGGTGGTCCTTGACTCCCTGCTCCAAATAAACTATTGGGTGTAGGTTGCCCGGTGGATTGCTGATGTGAGCCACCGAGTGAAGGGGACGAAGGAGGGATATGACCTCCTTCGTAAGGAAAAGCATTAAAAGGGACAGGAGTGCCCCCCAAGTGACCTTGCAGAGGAACGATAGAGCTCCCTACCCCCAGACCCAAAGTCTGTAAAGTGGAGTAGGAAAGTGCAGGACTTGTACCGGAACTAGGCATCCCGTATGAGAACGGAGGGCCTTTCGCACTAGGTGTAAAGGGGGTTGTGGCTGCCACCAAAGATGGATTCCTACCATTGTACGAAGTAGTTACGGTCGAGACCATTGTGGCTCAGACCGACAACGATGGGTTAGGAGGTGTAAGCTCTCCTGTGGTGACAATCGTGGTGGGAATCAAAGAATTCCCCGAAGAAGAAACAACATTTGTTTCCATTGCTGTGTGCGACACTGTTTGGCGCTCATGAAAAACTGGTATAATAAAAGGTGCCAAGAAATCAGTGGTTGGGGTTTCAACCGAGCCAAGAGCGGTTGCTTCAAGGTTTAAAATGGTCGATTCCTCCGGGTGTTGTTCGGGCACAATGGGTTGCAGCCCGGTCGCTTCAAAAGACCCTTGTTGGTCTAGCTTTTTCCGTAAAGGTGGCGGGGGTGGCTCCAGTGTAACTGGCGGCAGGCCAAGAAGCCTTCGTGACCGGCGGAGCTCGGGATCCTCCACTGTGTGAAAAGATCCAAGACACTCTAAGGTATTCTAAACGCACAAAAGTAACACTCACTAAGAAAAAAGTCCCTGGAAGATAAGACAAGCAAACACTAAATTAATTGGAAGAACAGTTACAACAGCCAACATTAGAGCAACTTATCGGTGCAAGTGAAACTCGAATACGGAAGAACCCTCCAAGTATTCTCTACAAAGCATGGCTTGATGTCTGTCCAAGGTACCATGGTATACCCCCACAGTCACCTGTGTATGTCCCTATCAAATATTGGCAACTAGGTTGCCAGCACGCGAACAATCACCAGGCGAGTACAGTCGAAAGTCGGGTAGACCACAATGAGCAGGGTATCAAGCCCAAAACCTATCAAGGGTATCGAGAGAAAATGGTCCAGAAGACAATTGAGGACCTTGAACAGATTCAAGACCCACTAAGCCCCGTGGAAAATGCAAACGACGGAATCCCAAAACAAGCCCTCTATATGTGTTCTCCACTACGATTGGTCCGGCTTTGTAGGGGTTATCTCTACTACCTCTCCACACGTGACGTCGTGTTTATCCCCTGTGTTAGAGGGGGATCCCATATAACTTCCACGAAACTAGACTTATACACTCCCTATCAAAGACTCCAATGTTTGATGTTAAATGGCCTTGAAGAGTCTCCTCTCCAACCTAATCCAAGGCCCTAGTCGTGAACTAGTTTGTGAACCCTACAAACATAAAAGTCTAGTAGATTTTAAATATAGCGTTACTTTTATATATTTTTCTTATGTCAAGGGGTATGAGGGTGAAACTGATGATGTGTAACATACGAAAGAAAAAATGACTTAAAAAAGATGGAAACAAAACTTTTACTGAATGCAAAATTTTAATAACTTTTCAAAAGCAAGATTTTCTTTTTTAACTTTTCTAAGATTTTGGACAACAAACTCAAAGGAGTTTCACTCGACTACGAGCTACTTATGATCTAAGTGAACTGCAAAAATTTATGAAATAAAAGACTTCTCCCTAGCTAATGATGCAGAAACACACTTTTCAATCAAAGAAGAAAATGAAAAGAGAATTTTTTTTTTTATTTGATTGCTAGTTAAAGCAAGAAAGGGAAAATAACGACAAGAAAAAAACCAAGGAAAAACAATTCTATCTTAAAACATAGATTACAAAGAATCAGATTAAAAAATCACACAATATCAATTGTAAAAACAACGACTCTCTCACTTGTCTAAAAACTGTAAAAAATCAAAACATTCTTATATTTTTCTGACAATGTTTTAAATAAGAAAAGCAAGCTAAGGGTAGAACGAATCCTAAGCTACTAACTGTTCAAACAGAGATTCAAACACCTGAGAAGAAAAGCGAGTCGCCAATTCTGTTGTTGGGAAAAACACCCTATGGACTAGCAAATAGAGTTCAGACTTTGCATGCAGATATGACCGAATAGAAAATCACTTTTTACTTTCATCCCTAGATTTAAACCCCCTTTTTCTTAGTCAATACATGGGAAGATCAACCTACCTTGTTACCAGTGTTTGATGTCGATCCTCCGTTGTGCTTGATCACTTGTTCGCTATGCTCCTTCCAAAGCTGACCTACATTCAAGACAAGAAACAACTATGCATGCATGCTACTAATATACTAATGGATTAGAAGTCAAACATAAACTAATCAATATCATAAACAGTTCATGAATTGGGATGGGAAAAGCACTCTCTTTATTTCTTAAAATGAATCAACTTACAAAAATTCGAGACGGGCCACCATCCTTGAACCTGATCCTGGGCTCCTCTTTTCTATCCTTCAACTACTTTGCGTGAAATCTCCTTTGGCATTAGGAAAGGATAAAGGGTTGGGACAATGGAATACATAAATGGGCAGAGTTTCTTTGCTATATTTCTCCTCTTCCAAATGGCACCCCTACCCCTTCTTTTATAGGCTATAAGGAGCTAGGTATTTGGATGAACCCTCGGCCATGCATGGTCGGGAGTTTCAATTAACTCACCCATATCTTTTTGCTTCGTCGACAACTTTCCTTTTTTGTGCTTCTGAAGGTACACGCGAGTTGTAGTGGGCCTGCTAGCGTGGACACTGTAGATACACGCGGGCTGTAGTGGGCCAGCTAGCGTGGACTTTTAAAAATGGAGTTTTTAGAAGAGTTTTTCAGTATTTTTTGGCAAAGAAGGGTTATGAGATGGCCAGATGCCAGGTAAGCATGTGTAGTGCAATTTAGGGTTATAAAACTAGTTCACCCCAATCTGGGCTACATCCAAAACTATTGGTTTCTCATTTTATTCATGTATGTTCTTATTACAGTTGCACACTGCACTTTATAAAAAGATGCATCAACAACCATTCCTCAGACCTGCCTTAGTCATTCTATTGTAGTGCCAACCTCCCTCCTACCTTCGTCATACAAAGATTACTCAACATAGAATAAATCGTTTCTTTACCTCTTCCCTCTACCTAAAAACCTTTTACGTATTTATACATAAGAGTAGGGTTAAACCTATTATAATATAGTTACTAAGTGGACAAATTGTCCCAAAAATCCTAACGGTCCTTAACCATTTTTCCATATTTCGCATACCACTTCGTTTCTTTTCCTTCAATCGGACGATTTCACTCCTTAGAATCCCCTTTGTGTCACACACTCCAGTCCAACTTCTAACTACTTCTTCATTATTCTAGTGCAGATCCCAAAATTGTCAAAACTAATACAAAATGCCTCTCCAACACCTCCATCCATTTCATGACGTAGTCTATGCAGACAAGGATGCAAGAGTGTTGACATAAAGGGGGGTTTATTGGCCCCATGAAATCAATGGCCCATTTGTCAAACGGTTCCAACACCATTTATGGTTGTAGAGACATTTTATTTGCTTATACAGGTCTACCCATGTGTTGACAGTGGTCACATCTCTTTACATACTCTTTGGCGTCTCTGAAAAATGTGGGTCAATAATACCCTTGATGGAGTACCTTGTACCCAGTCCTCTTATTTTAAAAGTGGCGCCAATATGGGCCATCATGATAGGATTTTAATATCGTGTTGGATTCATCCTCTCGCACACCTCTTTTGATGATCAAATCATGCCCAATGTAGAAGAGGTGGCCATCAATCCATGAAAACCTATCATTTTTTATGACTATACTTTGTTGTTCTTTGGGGGTCAGATGATGCGAAAGTTTACCTATAGCCAAAATGTTAGAAATGTCTACAAACCATGGTGAGTTAATAGATACTACAAATATATTCTCATTTGGAAAACAATCTTCTACTGAAGGTTCATTTTCATTAAACATTATTCTAGAAAGAAAGTCATCGACTACATTATCTTTCCCTAGTTTATCTATAATGGTGATATCAACTTCTTGTAATAAAAGAAACCATCTAGTGACCCTACCATTGGTGATTGGTTTTTTCATTAAAATTTTTAGGGCAACATGTTAAGTAGGAAAAAATATAGAATATCCAATAATGTAGTGCCTAAATTTTTTTATTGCATGAATAACAACAAGAAACTCTTTTTCTGTTACCGTATAGTTTAATTTTGTAGACATGAGATTCTTACTAACATAGTAAATTGTGTAAGGTTCATTTCCTTCTAGTTGTACGAGAATGGCTCCGACTACAGTTTCTAATGCGTCTTTGGAAATGTGGAATGGGAGGGACCAATCCGGCCCTCTTAGAATAGGAGCTTCAGATACTTTATTTTCAATTCGTCGAGTGCATGTTGGCATGTATCTGTCCATACAAACTCAATGTACTTTCTAGTTAATTCATATAGTGGATGAGTAATATGGGAAAAAAAAATCGATAAATCTATGATAATAACCAACGTATCCGAAGAAACTTTGTACCTGATTTTGCGAGTTTAGAGTTAGAAAATTGAATATTACCTTTACTTTTCCAGGATCAACTTGAATACCCTTAGATGAAATGTGATGTCCTAGTAAGATGCCATCAATTTCCATCATAAAAAAAATTGATTATTGATGGAAACGTTTGACTCTTTGCACCTTATTATTGTTTTCTCCAAATTGGCTAATGCCTCATTAAATTCATCCCCATATGTTGTAAAATTGTCCATTTATATTTCCATTCAATTATGAATTAGATCGGAGAATATGACTATAACAACTCATTGAAAGGTGGCGGGAGCTTTTCATAACCCAAATGGTAAAATACGGTAATAAAATTTTACCCAAGGATAGGTGAACTTCATTTTGTTTTGGTCTTCAAGGGAAATTTGGATTTGGTTATGCCCACTAAACCGATCGAGGAAAGAGAAATATTTCTTTTCTGCTAATGTGTCCAGTACTTGGTCAATAAATGTTAGTGGGAAGTGTTCTTTATGGGTTTCTTTGTTTATTTCTCTATAGTCGAAACAGATTCTCCATTTGCCACTTTTCTTAGGCACCATGACAAGAGGGGAAACCCACTAGCTATCAGAATTCGAGTAAATGAAGTTGGTTGTTAGTAGTTTTTGTAGCTATTCTTTGACTATATATTTTAGTGCCAGATTCATCCAATGCTAGAATTGACAAATGGGTCTGGATCCTTACTTAATATATATATGATGTGTACATAGGTCAATATGGATCCCCTTCATGTTGGAATATTCTTTGGCAAAAGAATCACTATGATTTTATAGTATCTTAACCAATCATTGTTTATGTTCATTAGTCATTCCTTGGTCGACTCTAAGGGTTTTCCCTAGTTCTGCCCCTCAAGTCTGACTATGAATTTAATACCAAATTAGGATCGACATAATAGTTCAAGTTTTCCTTCAAGCATCTTGACTTCCTGGAGGGTGGCGTCATTTTATTTTATGGCTTTCTCCACAGACTGTGATACCATCACCTTAACAATCCAGTAGGTCTTTGCTAGCTTAAAGTACTTTATTTCTCTAGTCCTTGAGTAATTCAGGTCTTCAACCCAACCTTAACTTCTTGAACAATATTACCTTTAGAGGTGTTGTGTCATTGACATCTAACTGCTTCTTCAATCTCTGTTGTAATATGTTTCTCCTCATTCGAACACAGGTACTTGAAACAATCCCAACCATCCAATATGATCTCACAACCTTGGTGTGATTGACTAGACCTTGGGAGGAGGAAGCCTCACACTGCTTACCTTTCTGTCTACTCCCCCACGCACCAATCCTGACCATTTTGTTCTAATTCCCTGACTTAACCAACATATGCCAAAAAATTGTTCTCGCTTTGTTTACCTTACTAGTTGGCTACCGACAAAGACTCATCCCCCAACCTTTTCTCACTTGTAAGGTACCTAGTCTCCCATTGAGTCTTTTTACCACGTTACACATGCTATGATACCAATTTGTAACATCCCCAGCCTACTACTAAGCAACGTTACACTAAAATTTCACTGTGCAATTTCTATTTTAAACACAATCCGCGCAGTTTCACTTGAAGTAACGTGCTTAGTCCAAGATCGAGTCGCACTACTATTATTGGATAAATCGATGAATGCAGACATAAAATAATCTCCCTAGATCCACCTGGATCTATAACAAAACAAGCTAATCATACACTGTGGATCCATGTCATTAAAATTCTACATAGCCACCAGGAATACACTGTGGATCTATGTACTAGAAACCTCAAATTAGGACATATCCACGAGACATACAAAGTGGTTCTATGTGTCGATACAAATCATAAATACTCCATCGCAACCTGGACCAAAAATGATGAGATTCAGGGTATTCAATCCCATCGTCCGTAAGTACGAATCTAGCCATGCAATTACAGGTGTTGAAGTCAAACATGGTAGAAACCACTTGATTATCGGTCATTGATGAAAACCATTAACAAGTGCAAGGGAAATCACCATTGATGTCAATGAATCCCAAGGTACCTCAGTACAATCCATCCAATGTGAATAAATGAGCTGAAGTCAAACACTCGATCAAATCTCTCAATCAGGGACCAATGATGTGAATCCACTGTCAAAAGCGAAGAAACCTGCCATTGAGGCATGCCAGCTCTAAGGTACTAAATTATTTATAAGTCTTATTCCCAGATGATGATTTGAAGTCGACAGGAAAAGACTCGTCACAGGAGGGCCTTGATGTATCCCCCATCAGTGACACAAAATAAGTAACAGATATATGATAGATCAAAGTATGAAAATGATTTGAAACTGACACAGGGAAGGCCAACATGGTAGGAATTGAGAAATACAGATGGCTGACTCGATAGAGGGCATGTTTGGACTTCTCTTGAACATATGAACAACACGACGATGTTCTTGGCAGCATTGAATCAAGGACGACCCAAGATATGAACTTGCAGAAAGTCAGACGAGAGACAAATGGATTTCCCAACCCGGATTCAAATGATGAAGGGGGGTGTCATGTTAAAGAGAGACTATTACTGCCACTAACACAAATGCAGAGACACATTTCTTTCCCAAAATTCCCCCCACCATTTCTGGCGAGTACCTCTTTATTTTTACGCAAGCTTGAGGAGGATAACATATTCTTGTTGATGTAAGCTCATCCTTCGGATGAGTCACGCAGAGTGTTTAACTAACCCTAAGAAGGAGTGGTTCAGTCCCGTATGGGTCTTTCGATGTTTGTTTAGCGAGTCCAAAGAGAGAAAACTCAGGGGTTTTTCATGTTTTGAGAGATTGAAAAACACTTAAATAGAACTCTCTCAATTCTTTTTTCGTAAATTAGTTCGATGAGACTGAAAAAGTGATAACCTACTACCCATCGAACGTTTTCTTCAAATACTTTTACGAGTGTGAAAAGAACAAGGTCGCTTGGCAATATTTTCGTTTTTATGGAGTGTGAAAAGAGATTAAATGATACTCCATGAGTTTCATTTTTCATGTTACCATGACGAGTACGAAAAGATGAGAAAAGTATACTCGATTGTGTTCTCATTGATTTAAGAGTGCGAGAACAAACATAGACTGTATTGATGGGCTTGATACCGTATGCGACGATGGTCTGTACTAGAGAGGTCGGGTTGGAAAGTTTGAGTCTGGAGATAAATGATAATATCTCCATACCAAGCATCATCAGAACTGATAAAAAAAAGGGATTCATCGGGTAAGGAATCCTCTGCCACATTTTCTGTCTTAGCGGAGGGAAGGTCACATATCAGTTTGGAAAAAACCAATGATTTCCTAGACTTAGCACGTTCAAACTCTAAGTCGAACTCCTGGAGAATCACTATCCATTTGGAGTAATTTCCCCCTAGAAATTGGTGTGTAAGGATATGTTGCATAGGGTTGCAATCAAAAATAACAGTGGTCTTGCATAGTAGCATATAGTGACGAAAACATTGGACAGCTTGAACAGCTACCAAGGCTAATTTTTCCACATGTAGGTATTTGGCTTCGGTAGTCGCGAGACTCTGACTCAAATAATAAATTACATGTGAATCATGTGAATCATCTTCTTGGACTAAAACCATGGGAATGGTAGAGTCCGAAGCGGCGAGGTAGAGGAAATTGTCTCGACTATAATCTGGTGGGAAAAGCAGTGGTGTATGTGTTAGGGAAAGT
This sequence comes from Picea engelmannii, assembly GCA_009831015.1. Taxonomy (NCBI): domain Eukaryota; kingdom Viridiplantae; phylum Streptophyta; class Pinopsida; order Pinales; family Pinaceae; genus Picea; species Picea engelmannii. The sequence continues at coordinate 28,709 of ML804622.1, read as the reverse complement.
TTCAAATCTTTGAAGGCTTTGTTGGGAGTCTCGTCCCATACGAACTCAAAACCTTTCTTCAACAGTCGAGTAAATCCTAGTGTTAACTCAGCGTAATTGGGAATGAAGTGACGCAAAAAGTTTCCCTTCCCTTGCAAACTTTGGAGCTGGCGTATTGTGGAAGGAGGAGGTAGATTAAGGATAGCCTCAACCTTCAAATATTCCACCCTAATTCCATGAAGTGACACAATAAAACCCAGAAGTCAGCCGGACTCCACACAAAAAACAAATTTGTGTGGGTTTAAATGTATACGATAGTAACGACAGCAAAGGAAAATGGCTCGGAGATGGGCCAGATGATCTTGGCGACACATGGAATGGGCTAGTATATCATCGATATATGGTTATATGATGTGCTTGATATCGTGAAAAGTATAAGACATGGCGCACTGAAAAGTCGCACCAGCATTCATCAAACCGAAAGGAAGTTTCTAGTAGGTACCCCAAGGACAAATGAAAGCAGTTTTGTGTTGATCCATGGGTAAAATGTTAATCTGATTATAGCCAGAGAAACCATCTATTAAAGAGAAGATTTCACTACCTGTGCAATTGTCGACGAAGGGGATTGAAAAATTGTCCTTAGGGAAAGATTTATTGATATCCCTATAATTGATGCATGCGCAGATCATGCCTTGTTTTTTATTTACTAGAACGGGATTGGATACCCAATCTGTTAAATCCATAGGGTAGATAAAACCATCCTTGAGAATTTTTTCAAATTCAAGTTTGATAGTGGGGGATTTATGAGGGTGGACTGGGTGAAGTCTCTACCAAATGGGTTTAGCATCCAGATAGGTCTTTATTTCATGTACAACGATATCGGGGTCAATACCTGGCATATTTTCGTAGCTCCAAGCGAAAACGTCACATAATTCTTGAAAAATAGCTTTATAAGTGACGACTTCATCATCGGTACAAGCGGATCTGATGTGAACATTTTCAACGACTCTAGGTTTAATGGATATGTCAAGAGGAATGGTGGGAGAAATGTTACTCAGGTTCCCTTCATAAAGCACATCGTGTGTGGACTCGGGAACGAAGGAAATGACAACAACTGTCGATGGAGTCGAAATCCGTTGGTAACTCTCTATGGTGTGTTGCTCTAGGAAGAGAAGGAATGATGATGTCCATCATCCCATGGGGTGTCTTCCATGGAAATAACTGACATGATCATCTCATCCATAGGAAAGATGATGTGAAACAGATCAGAAGATCAATCACCAAGAGAGGGAGTGGAAGGGGTTGTTAATTGAATGGCTTGATAAGTGGATTCAACCGGACTTAAGGGCATTTTTTCTCCATAGCGAAGATAATCACTGGGGTCGGGTACTATCCACGAGTCATAAGACGTAGGAGTTTCGCGAACAGAGGTGGAAATCATGTTGATTAAGGCGAAAAAAGGAGGTGGAATATCGAGTGGTGGGATTGGGAATGTACCCATCAAAGTTGAATCTTTTAGAAGACCCACATCAACATTCTCGTACTTGGGAGGTGTCTTCAAGATGAATGGTACGTTGCTAGTACAGGAATTGGGGTTAAAAAAGGCCAGTTGGTCAACAGTAACCACCTTTGCTTGGTGTGGGAAATGTAACACGCGGAAAAGTGTGGACACAACTGCATGCATGGAATCAATCCAGCTACGGCCAAGTAAGAGGTTATAATCAAGAGGCGCATCAAATACCTTGACCTCAACATTGACCGATTTTCCTTCCAACGTAATAGACAATGAGGGAAGAACACCATAGGGTTTAAAACCAAATCCATTAAAGGTCTTAAGTGTATTGTGTGATTCAATGAGGGGAGGAGAGCCAATGGATTTCCAACAGGTAACAGACATAACACATGTTGAGGTGCCCTCGTCAATACTAGTTCTATAGATATTCTTGTTCTCTACAACTACTTGGATCTGAAACGATAACTAAGGAGGTAGCCTTGGAAATTGATCTTCTAGGTCAAAGATTATCAAATTCGTATCTATGGGGTAAATTCCACCGATGGCCTTTAATAGTGCCTTTCGTTGAGTGGGACAACTTTTAAGGACTTCGAGAGTTGACATCACGGAGGGTGCTTGCGCAAGATCTTCTACAATACTATATTTTTGAGCAGCACACTCATGAGGATTAAAGGAAGACTTTCGAACAATTCCCTTTGGAGGAGGGCGGAGTATTGTATCGAGACCCAGTCATTCGATATGAAGAGGATCGTTGGGAGGTGAAGTTGAGCGAGGCGGTTGAACCGACGAAGGTGGTATATCGTCAACTTTCTCCTTTGAGGGAGAGTAATCTTTGGCCTGAGTGGTGATAGAAACGTCGTTCTTTTTTTAATCACCAGTACACATAAGGACATACGAAGTGGTGGAAGGAGAGGGTTGGTCATGAATGACCAATTGGGCCTGTTGTTGAGAAATGAAAGGTTGTGACAAAATGGTAGGTATGGGAGGCTTCTTAGTCCCTTGAAGGAACTTAGTGACCTCGACACGTCTTGGACAATCTTTCATGTAGTGATCGTCACCACAGATAAAGCAAGGATATCGAGGTTTACGCATATCCTTATCATCAACAAGTTGTGTTTTGGATTTTTTGGATTGCGTATTATTAGTTTTATCCTCCTTATTCCTACCCTTTCCTTTTTTAGATTTATTTTTGCCGACAGGGGTAGATTGGACGGAGTTAACCTTAGAAGTTTTGTCGGTGGAAGGAGTGGGATTCAGAACATTGTGAACATTAGAAGCAATAGATTTGGGATTAGTGTGAGTGGCCAACATGGATTGAGCATCAGCATGGAAAGTGCCAATCACACCATCAGCAACAGTAGAATTTGTTGGCGTTTTTGAGGTAGCGGTTGTAGAAGGATGAGGAGCGTTAGGGAGCAAGTCATAAAGAGTGTTTGTTTGCGAATAAACAAGATCTAGGTACTGAGCACAACTAATCGCCTTCTCTTTAGTGACAACTCCACCCATGCAATGTCACAAGATATTTTATTCACGAATGATTTGGTGAACCATTCATCCAATAACTGATCAAGAAGGTCAAGTTTGATCAAACGTCGTCTTCATATCCACTCATGGATGTGATCAGAAATATGAGTGGCCGAAGATTTATTAAAGGAACTCAAAATATCGGTTCCTGTCTCATAGCAGATTGGAAGCTGGTAATGTGTGAGAAAATCCATGGCTAGGGTATTGAATTTGTTGAAGAAGTCTCATGGTAATTCTATGTACCTCTTTGCAGCCAAACCCGTAAGAGTTCGTTGGAAAACTCATAACCGAATGGAGTCATCCATCAAAGATTTGGACGAACACCCAAGATGAAAATTCATAACATGGTTGTTTGGGTATTCTCTCGGTTTACCGTCAAATTTTGGAATGTTGGACAGTAACTTGGTTGGTATAACAGGCCAATGGGGAGAATGTAAGATAGGATCATCCAAGATTCTAGACAAGTCGGGTAAATCCAAAGTGGCTAAAAAAGGAAGCTGTCTATTCACGTGAGGATAATGGTGACTTTGGGGAGGAAGTCTCGTCGATATACCAGTAGGATCATAAGCAGTATGCATGTAAGGCGAAGGTCTTGATAGATTCAGACATGGATGTGGAGGCATTTATCCCATAGGGTTGTGTTGATTAGGGATGTTCCCTTGAAAAGGGATACTATAATGAACGTTTGAACCCCAAATGGGATTTAAAGAACTTAGGTATGACTGGGCCGAGTGAGAGGGTACAAAAGAGTTGACTTGAGGCTATTGCCCCCCAGACAATTGTGGATTTCCCTGGATGAGAAGATTCCAATATTGGGCTAGCGATCCTAGTATGTTATGTCCATAGGGTGGGTTATAACCTCCAACCGAGGGTCATCCTCCAAGTGAGGATTGTGTCCCAATTTGAGTTTGAATCCGAAATTGAGGTTTTCCCCCAGGGTTAGATTTCCCTCCAATGGGAATCTGATAACCATAAGTGAATGACTGAGTGGTGCCTCCAATTGGATTGGAGCCACTCAACCCAAATCCTTTAATAAAAGGTGGATAAGACCCTCTGGAGAGGACCTGGGAAGGTGTCAAAACGAAACCAGAAGAAACATTGTACCCAGGAGGAACAAAAACTCAAGAAACTTCGGATGGAACTTGGGTAGGAGTGGGGATAGAAGTATTCAAAGCATGATACCCAAGAGGAAGTGACAGGACAGGTCTAGACGAAAGTGGTGTACCAATGGGAGCTTGGGTAACCATAGTATTCCCAGTGGGAATAGTCGTAGCGTGTGGGACCATAGTAGAATGGGCCATCTAGAGAGAAATAGTTAAGCTAGGACCAACTGACTGTGTGTCTGAAACAACGAGGATATAGCTAGTTTTACCAGCAAAGTGATCTAGAGGTATCGTGTAGGTAACAGACGTTTCGGGCAGTTCTGATATGACGAGTGAATCAGGGTCCACCCCCAAGTTGTCGTAAAGATCCCGCACTATGAGAGGTGGGTTTCTAAATATGTCAGTAGTCCAAAGGGGATTCTTTCCTTCAGGGCCTGTGAGGGGTCTGGTCGGTATTCCATAAGTGTCAACAACAAGTTCTCTAGATGAATTCAGTCGAAGAATACATCTCTCGTATTCAGGAGGTATTTGAAAAGCCTCTAGAGAATCAGAAAAAATTCAGAAATTTTCTAAAGAGTCAGTTCTTTCCGCTTGTGAAGTTATGTTGTCCTACACCTCGCTCTGTTGAGAAGAGCCCTCCGGTGGATTAGTAGGAAAAGGTTGGTAACCTTCCAGATCTTCCGGGGGTAGTCCTTGCATCCTACATGAACGACGTGGAGGGTCAATGTTGGCAAAACCAAATATATTACGGAAAAAATCTATGGCCAACTAAGGAAACAAACACCACTCGCTAATAAAATCTAGGAATCAAGCCAAACAAACAAACCTTGTTATTTTGAAGTCACTAGTTGGTGATGAAATCCAATGTCGCGAAGTTAAGACAAGAAGGAGATATGATAGAGCGGGTGGAAAAGTTACGTTGATGACTTGCTTAATGGACTTACACCCTGGTGCAAGCTCCCACACATAATCGTGGGTATACCCTCCAAGGAGCCTGAGTGATTTTGGCCAACGTCGATTTCAGGTACCATGAAGACTTTTTCCTCCACAGTCACCTTGTGTAAGACCCTAAAAAGATAGGCTACTAAGGTTACCAAGAACAACAATGATTCCTAGGGAAACAGTCGACAGTCTGATCCATGCGCAAAGGCAGGGTATCTAGCCCAAAATCAACTCGAAAGGATTCCACTCATAATTGTGGGTATACCTTCAAGTGACCCCCCATAATATGCACAATCTCTACACCAAGACCAACAAAGCAGGGTGATTAACTCTGTCAGTCTTAATGTGACCTCAAGTTTGACCCTTGTATGAGAAGGGCTTCCCAAGACAAAATGTTGCTAATGGATGTGAACACTCCCTATCACAAGATGTTATTGTGTGTTTTATGATTTGGAGAGTGTGCCTCACAACCTATTCCAAAGCGCTAGCCAAGCTAATGTTGGTGTGAAATATCCCTAGAAAATAAAAGTTACTAATTAAATTTTAGATTATGCAGTGTTTTAGAGGTTGTTGTTTACTCAAGAGGGAGATGGAAATGAAACCAATGTTGTATGAGACATTGACCCAATAATATGCAAATAGAGATGAAGGATGCAATCTTTCGTTTAATGAACTCTATCTATAGTAGGGAGAAGGTATTTTTCCGAAATGATGTAATCTACGAAATGTAATTTCTTTTTCTTGAATGAACACAATTTCAAACAACCATAAACAATGGAATTTCTCAATTTTTTCTCTTTTTAAAAAAAAAATTGAATGCAAATTTTTTTCTTATGAATGATTGCTCAAAAAGAATAAATGGCTTTAATTCTTCCTTTCCAAAACCAAAACAGGGATATAATGAAGAAAGGACAAGTAATTAAAGAAAATAGATACACTTAACAAATACCCAAATCAAATTTTCAATTAAGATAAAAACGAAGATGACAAGAAAGATATTTCACTAAATGCAAATCAAAATGACTTTCCAATAAACAAGCAATCCAGAAAATGTAATCAATCCAAAACTTTAAATCCAATCAAAATAATTTTAATCAATCAAGCACTCAGATTCAAAATCAGAGATTATATCCTTGTTGATAAAAATCAAGAAGAAAAAACTTGTAAAATGACAAAGAAGGGTGTTTGATCTCTAAAAACCAATCAATAGCAAGTCTCAAACTCAGAAATCAGTCAGATACTAGCATCAAAAGTTCCTCCCATGTGATCAAAGCAAAACTGGGTATCAAAAGACAAGAAGACCCAATCCAAAAATTTTACAGGCAGTGTCGCGGCCCAGCAGTAGGGTACAGTGCAGAAATCAAGGATTTCCACAGGCTAGCTATGGGGTAGGGTGCAGAAAGTCCGCAATGGTCTAAGCAGGCAGGTGCAACAATCAAAGGTTTCTGTAGTCTGTATATGGGGTACAATGCAGAAATGCCTGTAAACAAAAGAAATTTGGAAAAAGGACAAAGAGTCTAAGTGAACTTTCAGATCCAGAGAGTTTGGATGATCCTCTACAGACTCAGAGACTGAAATAAAGTGAAAAAAGGTAGGCTAAAAGCAAATGGCCAACAAAAAACCACAAACAAGTCATATCCCCAGTGGAGTCACCAATTTTTTTATTGGATAAATCAGTGAATGCGTACATAAACTAATCTCCCTAGATCCACTTGGATCTAGAACAAAACAAGACAGGACATGGCACTTTCCCTAAGTTATAATCATTGAATTTACTATCAAAGAAGAGATGGGTGACATACCTTTGAATATCGCTTCCTTATATTTGTGTTGTCCCTACTTCTCTCCAGTGCTCTTGTGAAATCAAATCTGCAATGACACAAACCAACCAAAGTGAAAGAAACAATAGTATATTCAATGAAAAATTAAACATGTGATCAAGGAGTCATGTAATAAAATGAGAGTGATTTTATGGGAAAGAAACATGCCATGGTATTATATTAAGTAAAACTGGAAGATACAACCAAACTGCCTTGATGTCACAAGTTCGCTTTTAGTGGCCCTTTTCTCTAACACACACACTTGCTCCGAATTTGCATGAAGATGATCCACAAAATTTTGATGGACAAATGGAGACCTCAAGCATCAATTGAAACAGGATTCCTCACACAATCTTCAACCTATTCCTTCATTAATTTCTTGCTTAATCTTGCTATTCTTTTCTTAACCTTTTCCATGAGAAACCCATCATTATATAGGAGGAGGAGAAGTGGTTAAAGAGATTAGGATGATCCCACCAAATCAGAGAAGTTAGTAGGATCCCAACCATACGGACGCTACCTCACATTCTAGAAGATCCCCTTCTATAATCTTCATGAAATTATTCCTTTCTTTAGCTTTCAAACACTGTCGCACCTTGCATATTGTTACACATTATTTTCGTCATCCCTATGACCGCTAATGATGTAAACCTATCTGTAGTCTTTAGAGGGGTCAGTAGCATGAGTTCCTGAAGGAAGAAGAGAGAAGAACTTTTCCTGAGAAAAGAAGTTGCATTTTCCTTTGTAAAAACCCTATAAAAAAGGAAGTTCGCAGGTTGCTATATAGGCAGGGTGTGAGAATGCCTGATTCTCGCAAGTTGCACCATAGCTGGGTTGTGAGATGTTCGCAGGTTGCTCTATAGGTAGGGTGCGAGAATGCTTACACGTGGAAAAAATGAGCGTTTTCTCGAATCTTCTAGAAGGAGAAACTTCCATGGTGAGGCGGCATCCGAATGGTTTGGATCTTACTCGCTTTCATGATTTAGTGGGATCATCCTAACCTCCTCACCTTATCCTCTTCAACTTATAAAAGGAGAGGAGCTCTCATGGAGAAAGTTAGTTTTGGAGCTTTTGGGGATTGGCTAAGTTGGATTTGGCTTGGAATTATTAGCTTGGTTAGAGTGGTTTTGAGTTTTGCCTTTGTCAAGATAGATTGTGAATACTATCAGATATATACTCTTAGAATTCTTGGAGTGAAAGTGTGTGGGGAATTAAGGATAGTTGGAAGGGACCTTATGACATCAAGGCCATGGTTGTAATCTCTCTTTCACATTTAATATGATACAGTAATATGATTCTTTCCTATAAAGCTTGTTGTGTTTTATTGTATGATTCCTTGATCACATACATAGGTTTATATTGAGTTTATTCTATTACTATCACTTTGGTTGGTTGCGTTCTTTTGCAGGAACATCATTGTATGAGCATTGGAACGGAGTTAGGATGGCGATGGTGAGAGGAAGTGGCGTTTAAATGGTATGTCACCTATCCCTCTTTAGTTAGTAAATTCAATATCTAAAACTTAAGGAAAGCGTCATGTTCTTGTGTGTTTTGTTCTAGATCTAGGTGGATCTAGGGAGATCAGTTAGTGTCTACACCTACCGATTTGTCCAATAACAAAATTGGCAACCATACTAGGGAACGGATTGTTTCCTAGTTAGTCTAGTTTCCCTTCCTTTGATTGCTTGTTTTTTGGTTTCTGAGTCTGTGGGACATCCATCCAGAATCTCTCAATCTAGAAGTTCACTTATATTCCCTATCCTTTTTAAAAAAATTCTTTAATTACAGACATTCTCGCACTGTACCTCTCTGTGGCCTGCGAGAATCATTTATGTTCGCACCCTACCAATGTCTAGCCTACAAGAATACCTAATTCTCGCATTGTACTCTATTGCTAGGCTACGAACTTGTTTGTAAACTTTTTTGGATTGGGTCTTGTCATCTTTTGATGACCCAGTTTTGTTTTGATCAACTGGATTGAGATTTTGGAGCCTATATTGATCTGTTTACAATCTGCTTGACATTATTAGAGTTGCTTTTATCCATCTTTGCTTTGTTTGGTTTTGAAGGATTAGTCTCTTTCTTTGAGTGTCTTTCAATTACAAAGCGTGTGTTTTCTTTAGAATTGTTTAGGGAAAGATCAAATTTCTTCTCAATAGTTCACTTTAAAAGAAAACTTTTAGTTTGGGTTTCTTTGTTTTAACAAAGTTCATTATTACTTTTAGTGAAATTTTTGAAACAAAAAGATTTAATTTCTTGCTTTATATTAGATTGGGGGCATCCTTGCATTTGAAGTAGCGAAATTACATGATTCTTGGCATTTTTTGGTCTTAAATTCCAAAAAAAATTGGCCCGGGGGGGGGCATGAATCGTGCATTGGTGTACAGTACCTTTGTCTCGTTTCTTGAAGATATTGATATTGATGATTTTTAAAATTTTGGGACATTGTGCATATGGGAATGATAAATGTTTTCTCTTGCTCGTAGCATAGCTTTCATCGAAATGAAAATATTGCATCTTCATCTCTTTGCATAAATTTTGAGTTGGTCAAAACACCATATTGTCCACGCCATTTTCCTCTTGAGTAACAACAGCCATAGAATAAAGCGCTTATAAAAAATGATTAGACATTTTTTATACTTTCTGGTAGCAAACCTACATTATATTAGTTATAGGGCTTTGGAATAGGTGTGAAAGATAAATTTCCAAAGTTGCAAACAAACATAGAATCTTGAGTTAGGGAGTGGTTAAATCCACTTATTACATTTTGTCCTAAAAATCCCTTCTAACACAAGGGTCAATCACGAGGTCGCATTGACACTGGCAAAGTTACTCACCCTGCTTTGTTGGTCTTGGTGTAGAGGTTGTGCGTATTATGGGGGTCGCTTGAGAGGTATACCCACAATGATGAGTGGAAGCCTTTCAAGTTGATTTCTGGCTAGATACCCTGCCCTTGCGCGTGGATCAGATTGTCGATTGTTTCCCCAGGCATCACTGTAGAGATTGGTAACCTTAGTGGCCTATCTCTTTAGGGTCTTTACACAAGGTGACTGTGGAGGAGCAAGTCTTCACAGTACCTAGAATCGACGTTGGCCAAACTCACTCTGGCTCCTTGGAGGGTATACCCATGATTATGTGTGGGAGCTTGCACCAGGGTGTAAGTCTGTTAAGCAGGTCATCAACATAACTTTTCCACCCGCTCTATCTCAGCCCCTTCTTACATTGTTCCCGCGACATTGGATTTCATCACCAACTAGTGAGCTCATTGCGAGAAGGTTTTGTTTGTTTGCTTGCTTACTAGATTTTTAGCGTGTGTTGTTTGTTTTCCCTAGCAGACTCTAGGTTGGATCTTTATTTTTATGGCGTCAGTTCCTGGAATGACCAATGAAGGAACCCCTGCTCTAGGGGAACCTTTTTCTTTTCCTTCTTATGAAAACATTGGTCATCCTCATATTGCTACTTTGAGCCTTCCAAGTCTCACTATTGGATTACCGATATGGTTGTTTTCCACTCAGGTAATCCTGAATGCAGTTAGTTCTTCAGTCACAAGAACTTCCCCCCAAGAGCATCAACCTCATATTGATCCTTCACCTTCTTCACTAGTAAGGTCTTCTTCGCCTTCTTCGCTTGCAAGGTTGCCTTCTATTTCATCTTCTTCGTCGAGTGAAAGTTCTGAAGCTAGTAACCCGATGAATAAGAAGAAGAAGAAAAGAAAGATTAAGAAGAAGAAAGATAAACAAGGGTCAAAACCTCCAACCACTGTCAAACATGTTGGAAAACAACCAGTTACTGTTGATCGTGCTGGGAGTGTTGATGATGTCAAGATCACCCAAACAACCTGTAATCCCAAGTACCCTTGCATTCTTTGTAAGGGTAGCCATCTTCTTAAGAATTGACCTGGTCTATCCAAGGTTATAGAAGCTTGGTCTACACACCCTCGCCAACCCATGTCGTCAACCTCTGAACAACATGTTGATGACCTCCCGTCAACTAGTCACGATACCGTTGGGAAGAAGAAAAGTAGATTCAAGTTCCCGTGTATGTTATGCAAAGGGAGTCATCTAACTCACCTTTTCCCTCATATGGAAGAAGCCTCGAAATTCCTAGAAGACATACCTATTTCACAGCCTCAACTTCCAGCCTCTTATCGCAAGCTTACTCTTGACCCTCCTATAATTGATGGAATGATCAATCTAGTTCTCCCGTCGGTCAGTCCGGTTGATCAAGTGGTCAATATGGTCAGGTCCTTAATTGAACCAATTGACAAAGTGGTTGATCCGATACCATCCTCGATCAATCCCACTCTCCCCTAAAAAAGTGAAACTAAAGCGGTCGATCCGATCCCATCCTCATTCGATCCCACTCTCCCATTAGAGAGTATCACCTAAGTGGTCGATTTGTTTCCAACTATCGACCCCATTCTCCCCTTGGAGAATGAAACCCAAGTGTTTGATCTAATCTCTCCATCGGTCGATCCTATTCTCCCACTAGAGAGTAAACCCGATACTGCCCACGTTTTTCTCATTGATACAGAATCTCCCATGCCGAGGGGTATTCCTCCTTCTCCCGTAGAACCCCCTCCAAGTAATGAGGCCATCTGTTTTGATTGGGGTGTGCTAACTAGACCTCATCTTCCCTCTCACATTCCTTTCCATATTATAGTATAGGTTTGTGGTCGAGACGTTTCTCAGACACTGATAGATGAAGGTGCGTCCATTAGTATTTTGTCCTCTACTGCTTTGAAAGCTTTGGGTTATCCTCCACTTGCGTCGGTTACGCAGAATCTGTTAGCTTTTAGCAGAAGAACCAGTCAACCTTTAGGGACCATTCCTTAGTTTCCTGTAACTTTGGGAGGGAAAACTATCTTTATTGACGTCATGGTAGTCCAAGACCCCTTGGATTTTTCTTTACTCCTTGGGCGAGATTATGTCTATGCCATGAAAGCTATCGTGTCTACTCTTTTTTTTGTGATATCTTTCCCTCACAATGGACAGGTTGTGACTATTGATGAACTTTCATTCATTAACCTCGCCTGGATTGCCTCCCTAAATGGTTCTTATATGAAGACGGTATCGCCCCTGCCACAGGTCAATTATGTGGCATTGTCACCCATGGTTTCGACTTCTGATGACTTAGATCCAGTAGTTGACATGGTGATCTCTTCGATAGGGTTGTTAGAGCCTGGTCTCTTTACTCCTGTCATGACCCTCGACATGGTGTCCTTCTATAGTGTGTTTCTTCCTTCCAGTGAAGACCTCTTAGAAGCCATGACCGAGTTTTGTCCCTTGACATGGTCTCCTTCCAGAGCATTGTCCTCTTGGAATCCATGATCAAGAAGACTCCGAGGATAGTTTTCACGTCTCTGAGGCAACCTTGTTAAAAAATGAAACAGAGGTCTTTGAGCATAGTTTTCTAATTTCAAGCTTGTTAACAAATGAAACAGAGGTTCCGAGGATAGTTTTCACGTCTCTGAGGCAACCTCGTTAAAAAATGAAACAGATGTCTTTGAGCATAGTTTTCTAATTTCAAGCTCGTTAACAAATGAAACAAAGGTTCCAAGGATATTTCTCGCATCTCTGAGGCAACCTCGTTAAAAAATGAAACAGAGGTCTTTGAGCATCATTTTCTAATTTCAAGCTCGTTAAAAAATGAAATAGTTTTCCCCCTCTCTGTTTGAGTCAAGTCCTTCGTCTAGTATTTGAAGCTTCATTTCCTTCGCCTTTGTTGTTGGATGAAACGAAGCTTGGGGGGAAATACTTCTAGCCTCTGGACTTCATATTGAAGTAGAGCCGCTAGTTTCTTAAGCTGGGGGCTAAGTACCAACCATCCCTGTGTTATGCGTTGGGAAGTCCAAGCATAGTTTTCTATGGTTCAAGCTTGGGTAAAAATGAAACCACTTACCTCAAGCATAGTTTCCTCTGGTTCAAGCTTGTGTAAAAATGAAACCAGGTCCAAGCATAATTTTGTTTAGTTTTTAAGCTTGTGTAAAAATTAAAATCTATCCCAAGCATAGTTTTGTTTTGTTTTAAAACTTGCGTAAAAATAAAAACAATCCCGAGCTTAGTCTTTGTTCTTTCTCATGCTCATAAATACATGAGAATAAGTTACCGAGCTTAGTCTTTGTTCTTTCTCGTGCTCGTAAATATGTGAGAATGTAACCGAGTATACTTTTATCACTTTTTCAGACTCATAAAGGTTATATGAAAAAGGAACCCACTGGAGTTCCCTTTAATCTCTTTTCAGACTCTCAAAACATGAAAAGATTGCCAAGTGACCTTGTTCTTTTCACACTCGTTGAAGTATTTGAAGAAAACGTTTGTTGAGTGATAGTTTATATCTTTTTCGGTCTCATCAGACTACTTTATGAAAAAGGAACTGAGAGATTTCTCTTTAAGTGTTTTTTAGACTCTATAAACATGAAAAACCCCTGAGTTTTCTTTCTTTGGACTCATAAAAAAAACATTGAAAGGCCTATATGGGACCGAACCACTCCTTCCTAGGGTTCGTTAAACATACTCTGAGGGACTCGTCCGAAGGATGAGCTTACATTACAAGCATATGTTATCCTCCTCAATCTTGCGTAAAAATAAAGAGGTACTCATCAGAAATGGTGGGGGGGGAATTGGGAAAGAAATGTATCTAAACCTGTATTCTGTGGAAGAGTTGCTTTTGAACATGACACCCTTTCACTCGCCTTGTGTCTAGGTTGGAAAATCCACTTGTCTTGTGATCATATTCCTATAAGATTACAAATTGGTCTGTGATCCTTGTTGTTGAGTCAGTATTTTCAAGACAGTTGTCGTGTCATCAATATGTTCAAAATGAAGTTCAACCCGAAAAGCCTTCTGTTGCATCGGCCATTTCTGCAGTCTTTAAGCCTTCTATTGCGTCGACCATCCCTGAGTCAGTCCTGAATCACTTGTTACTCTGATCTACATCAAATCTTGTTACTTGTTTCGTGTCATTGATGGGGGATACATTAAGGCCCTTCTATGATGAGTCTTTTCCTGTCGACTTCAACTCATTATCTAGGAATCAGACTTAGAAACTAGTTGGTACCTTGGAAATTTCATGCCTTAATGGCAGGTTTCCTCACTTTTGACAGTGGGTTTTTATTATCAACCCCTAATCGAGAGATTCCATCAAGTGTTCGACCTCAGCTCATTGATTCACATTCGTTGGATTGTATCAGAGTACCTTGGGAGTCATTGACATTAATGGTGATTTCCCTCTCACTTGTTAACAGTATACACTAATGACCGGTAATCAAGTGGTTTCTACCATGTTCGACTTCAACACATGTATTTGCATGGTTAGATTCGTACTATAGAGTGGTGGAGATGAAGACCCTGAATCTTTTCTGATAGATTCAGGTTGCATTGGAGTATATTTTGTTTGTACTGTTGCATAGATCCACATTGTATGTCTGGTGGCTATGTTCAAATTTGAGTCTTTAACACATAGATCCACAGTGTAATTTTGGTGTCTATGTTTAGATTTGAGTCATATCGACATGGATCCATAGTGTGTGTTTGGTGGCCATGACCTGCCTTACTTGACATGGATCTTCGCATGTCAGAATTTATGCTTTGAGTCATTTGTATTCAGAGTATGGGAATGCCTACCTCACTGATGATATATTATTGTACTGTATTTCCTTGTTTGTTGGCAGGTTTTCGACCAACTGTTCCTTGTTCCCTACACACACTCGACAAAGTATTTTAGCTATCACTCTGTTCTAACTTTATACTTTGGGGGGCTCTCTGTTACACATTATTTTTGTCATCCCTATGATCGTTAATGATGTAAACCTATCTGTAGTCTTCAGAGGGGTCAGTAGCATGAGTTCCTGAAGGAAGAAGAGAGAAGAACTTTTCCTGAGAAAAGAAGTTGCATTTTCCTTTGTAAAAACCCTATAAAAAAGGAAGTTCACAGGTTGTTATATAGGCAGGGTGCGAGAATGCTTACACGTGGGAAAAAAGAGTGTTTTCTCGAATCTTCTAGAAGGAGAAACTTCCATGGTGAGGGGGCATTCGAATGGTTTGGATCTTACTCGCTTTCATGATTTAGTGGGATCATCCTAACCTCCTCACCTTATCCTCTTCAAATTATAAAAGGAGAGGAGCTCTCATGGAGAAATTTAGCTTTGGAGCTTTTGGGGATTGGCTAAGTTGGATTTGGCTTGGAAATATTAGCTTGGTTAGAGTGGTTTTGAGTTTTTCCTTTGTCAAGATAGATTGTGAATACTATCAAATCTGTGCTCTCATAATTCTTGGACTGAAAGTGTGTGGGGAACGAAGGACGGTTGGAAGGGACCTTACGACATCAAGGCCATGGTTGTAATCTCTCTTTCACATTTAATATGATACAGTAATATGATTCTTTCCTATAAAGCTTGTTGTGTTTTATTGTATGATTCCTTGATTGCATACATAGGTTTATATTGAGTTTATGCTATTACTATCACTTTGGTTGGTTGCGTTCTTTTGCAGGATCATCATTGTATGAGAGTTGGAACGGAGTTAGGATGGAGATGGTGAGAGGAAGTGGCGTTTAAATGGTATGTCACCTATCCCTCTTTAGTTAGTAAATTCAATATCTAAAACTTAAGGAAAGCATCATGTTCTGGTGTGTTTTGTTCTAGATCTAGGTGGATCTAGGGAGATCAGTTAGTGTCCACACCTACCGATTTGTTTGATAACACATATATAGTAGCCTACAAAAACCCCGCAAGCCAGATTCAATGCAGCCTGCGGAAATCAGGCATTTCCGCACTGTGTACTACATGCATCCTGCGACGTCCTTCTAAAAACCAGTTTTGTAAAGGAAGAAATCAGTCACTTTTCTCATGAGAAAGATCCTTTTGAGAGCCTGAACACATGCTTGTAGAAACATCACCAGGGTGACCAAAATAATGTGTAACAGAATGCCCCCCAAAGTATGAGGCTGGAACTCATGATAGATGAAATAATTTGTAAAATGCGTGTGTTTGTCGAGAACAGGGAGTGTACCAATCGGGAACCTGCAAAAAATCAAGCATCTGCGCAATATTATACCATTTCTGAGGTAGGCATTCCCATGCTCAGACTACAAGTGATTTAATCATAAATGTCAGTCGCCAATTTAGGCTAAAATAAAGTGAAAAAAGGTAGGCTAAAAGAAAATGGCCAACAAAAAAACACAAACAAGTCATATCCCCAGTGGAGTCGCCAATTTTGTTATTGGATAAATCGGTGAATGCGAACATAAACTAATCTCCCTAGATCCACCTGGATCTAGAACAAAACAAGACGGGACATGGTGCTTTCCCTAAGTTATAATCATCTAATTTACTATCAAAGAAGATATGAGTGACATACCTTTGAATATATCTTCTTTATATATTTGTTGTCCCTGCTTCGCTCCGGTGCTCTTGTGAAATTAGATCTGCAATGACACAAACCAACCAAAGTGAAAGCAATAATAGTATATTCAATGAAAACTTAAACATGTGATCAAGGAGTCATGTAATAAAATGAGAATGATTTTATGGGAAAGAAACATGCCACGGTATTATATTAAGTAAAAGTGGAACATACAACCAAACTTCCTTGCTCTCACAAGTTCCCTTTTAGTGGCCCTTTGCTCCAACACACACACTTGCTCCAAATATGCATGAAGATGATCCACAAAAGCTTGATGGACAAATGGAGACCTCGAGCATCAATTGAAACATGATTCCTCACACAATCTTCATCCTATTCCTTCATTAATTCCTTGCTTAATATTGCTATTCTTTTCTTAACCTTTTCCATGAGAAACCCATCATTATATAGGAGGAGGAGAAGTGGTTAAAGAGATTAGGATGATCCCACCAAATCAGAGAAGTCAGTAGGATCCCAACCATACGGACGCCAGCTCACATTCTAGAAGATCCCCTTCTAGAATCTTCATGAACTTCTTCCTTTCTTTATCTTTCAAACGTTGTCACACCCTACCTATATAGCAGTCTGCGGAAACCTGGCGAGCCAGGTTCAATGCAGCCTGTGGAAATCAGGCATTTCCGCACTGTGTACTACATGCAGCCTGCGACGTCCTTCTAAAAACCAGTTTTGTAGAGGAAGAAATCAGTCACTTTTCTCATGAGAAATATCCTTTTGAGAGCCTGAACACATGCTTGTAGAAACATCACCAGGGTGACCAAAATA
>ML804621.1:296649-309560 GCA_009831015.1 Picea engelmannii | reverse complement strand
CTAACTTTTCAGCGTTAACTTCTCCATTATAAAGTGGCAACTCAAATTTTATATCAAGCTTTAATGAAGGAATTTGCGAAGGAGTTTTACCATGCCCATTGGGAAGATGTTTCGAACTGGTAGAAGAAGAAGAAGAAGATGATCATAATGGAGGAGGAGAGGGTGGTGGAGAAGCACCATTCCCTCCATTTTTGCCTGGAGTCTTGTCACCACCGCTTCCCTTATGCATTGAAGGGTTAGAGCCTTCACCCTGCGACATCATGGTCCGTTCCATTATGACTTTCATCATATCTCTCATTTGTATGATAGTCTGCCTGAATTCTTCTTCTTCATTCGGAACACGTTCATGATCTTCTGCATGTTCCATGCTTGGTGAATGTCTCTCTGCAACTTGCGGTGAATGAAACTGCTTCCTCCTCGTCGGATAAGAACTTGGCTCCACAAGTTGACCTTCTCCTCTTGTGAGTTTCAACCTTGTGAGCATCAGAAAAAAAACTTGCAAACAATCAAGTCTTCAAAACCAGTGCTCTGATACCAACTTGATCTAAAAATGAAGAAAACTTGAAAAACTTGAATAGTTATTGCAAGTGAAATGTTATGTGTTTAAAGCAACAGGATCAATTTGCAACACATAAATTAAGAATTACTTATGCAAAATACACATAGACAACAGCATAAATAATGAACATCAACACATAAACACATCAACTTGATAAAGGAGTTCACCCCTCTCCGGGCTACATCTCCTGGTCTAGCTTCCAATGGATCATTATTATTAAATTGATCAAAGTGCTCAAAAACATGTCTTACAATGCTCAAAATGGAAAACCGACTGCTCCAATGGCTTCCCAGCATCCCAAAACCCCTGTCTGGGCTCGTTTGGCACCTCAATCGGTTGAAAAATGAAGAAGTTAGCCTCCTTGAAGTCTCCCTCTTCAACTTTGCTGTCTCTGGTTCTACAAATCGCACCCTTACTTAGCAAACCTGGCTCACACGCTCATTTAAGCGTAAAAACTCAGTCTCGTACGCAACCGTGCACTGGTACAAACCGTAGGACGGTTAGGGTGCCTCCAGCCCCTAACCGCCTCGGCACTTGGGCGTATGGCCATAGGACCAAAAGCTGGGCGAAAAAGTGGTTAATCTGTTTGAAAACTGTGGAAACCACCACAACCAATACCCGCGCGCATATTCACTGTTCACACAATAGTTATGGGCTAATACATATGGTCATATGCGCACACATATAGTCCATGGGCTATGTTCAAACCCACGCGCAATATTACAATACACAATTATCATATGGGCGACGGTCATATATATATTACAAAGAACCGCGGGTCGGGGCTAAGCCCCGGCCCGACTCCCTTGCCAATACAACACAAATATAATTTAAATATAATGTTTCCCGCCTTCCTAACAAGGGACAAGTGGCGGTAAGTTGGCTAGCGGAGTTTCATGAGAACTTTATATAGTGGGGGAGGTCCGGGGTTCGAACCCCGCAGACTCCCCATATCATTTTATATATATATAACCATATAAACCAGTTATATAGTGACACATGGCACCAATGGGTTGGGCCACGTGTCCGCACATTATTGGCTACAAATGACATGTGCCATCACCCGATTGGATAACCACCAACCAATAAAAATGTGCCACGTCATCTACCTGACATGTCATCGAACGATACTGCCCTTCCACGTCACCGTACGGACTGTACGGATAGGTACAGTCAACATCCAAAAATTTTGCCTGTTTGGCTTGGCGGAAAGATCGCGATAACTCCTTCATACGGACTCCGTTTGCGAAAGTAAATATACCGCCGGAATCAGGAAGACGAGACAGACGCAATGAAACTGTTTTGTTCGCATTCCGAGCAATTTGAAAATTGAGCAAAATTTGATCCCCTGATCATACACATCTCCCCCACACTCTTGTGCAGAATGTGCCTCCTTATGAACTATTCACTTAGATCTTCATTCACTCTTTTTAGTGTTTTATTCAATTTATTTTTAAATAGATAATAATAATAAAATATCAGATATTAAAATCAATAAATTATAATTGTATTTTATCATAAAAAATAATTTAAAATAATAAATACATATTTTAAAATTTCTTATTTTATTAAAAATAAAATATAAATTTCTTAATTAGGGTTATAAGCACCAATATACCTATTGGAAATGAAAACAATTAATAATATTTTGATTATAAAACCTAATCTTATGGCAAACATTTGAAGATGTTGAACTATTCTTCTTAATCCTCCCAAATCAATGAATGAAATTAAATGTTCATAACTTGAATGCTACATTTCATTGTTTACTTTTTTACATTTTATTAAGATGATTAATAATTTACTTCCATAGCCAGTCATTTACACATTCCAAAGATTAATATATAATATAAAATACCTCAATGTCAATGATGGATGTCGCATTTGGCCTAGAGGAGTCCAAGGATTCTACCACTTCTTCTACTCTATTATCACTTTTGTTATCATAAAAAAAACACTTCTCGTAGCCATGATACATGATCCATTCTGTGAAAAATGGAGCTTGGTTCGAAATCTTTGTGCAAGCACAGACTTGATTGAGAAACCCAAACATCTTCATAGGTTTCGAGCTCTTCATGGATTGAACTTCAAGCCTAGCTACTTATGGAAGTAAACCATTTTTATATATCCATATAGAAGCCTTCCTCTCTTGAGGTTCAGGTATTTCTAAGTCATTAGGCTTCTCACGTATGATCACTTATGGAGTAGTCATCAAAGCCTCAATCTTAAAAACCTTGCGTCCCCAATCCATGGTGTCCCATTGCTTGAAATCCCTAGCATTAAGCAGATCAATTTTGACATGGTGTCCCATTGCTTGAAATCCCTAGCATTAAGCAGATCAATGTCAAAACTAGAATGAAAAATATTGTACCGGGTAAACATTTTTAGGGACGAACTATTTTATGTTGTTTCTTAGCACTTGTTGTCTTAGTCCTTTGTGAAGTTAATTTTTTTTTATGTAAATTGCATTATAGCATGAGATTCTCAAAATTTAAAGGGATTTTCTAAAATATTAAAGTACAAATCATAATAGTAGCTTCACCCCTACTGCATTTACTTTGTAGAGTTGTGGAACAGTTTGGACATAAAAATTCATCTTCTCTACCATCGCATTTAGAGCATAGTATTCTAGAAGGAATGCTCTCAGAAATTTCCTTGTGGAATTTTGAAGCTTGAATGGAGTTATGTGCTTCTGTAGTTCTATTTTGAGCGAGTTAGTTTTTAGTGTATCGTTAAAGATCAGAAATCCAAGGATTTGTCACAAAACATCAACCTCAATGGACAAGTCCTTTATCTTTGACTGGTAATGGTATTTTCATATTGTCTGTTGATGTGCTGAGTTGCACTTGCAACCTAGTATATATAGCCCTAGAATTTATCTTCTTTTAAATTATAGTATATAGCTCTGAAATTTATTTTCTTTTAAATTAACACCTAGCATCGGGACTTAAGGATACTATGTTATTGTTCTGTTTCATTATTCTAAGGATGATCCCACTATTTATTGCATCCACCAATATAGAATAAGGAAAACCTTTTTCAATTGATTTACAACCTGCAACCAAACACATTACACAAAGATTTTACCCTCTCTTCCCCTGTTCCACGCTCAAGACGCCATTCGAAAGGAAATGGAGGATGGAAGAAAGGAGGAGACAGGGGATGGAGGAGGTCGTTGGAGATGGGATGGCTTTGATTGCTTAGAAAGAAAAATGTAGAATATATAGACTATGCCTTTTTCTTTCGAAAGGAAATGGAGGATGGAAGAAAGGAGGAGACAGGGGATGGAGGAGGTCGTTGGAGATGGGATGGCTTTGATTGTTGAGAAAGAAAAATGTAGAATAGATAGACTATGCATTTTTCTTTCCTGAGTCTTATGCCATGTGACTTGATGCAGGAGCATCGTTGGAAAGCGCACAGAGGCAGGGCCACTCAACACGTGAGAGTTCTTCTAGAACTTCAATGTGGGTAGTTACAACCAATTTCAGAATCCGCCTCCACTCAGCGCCAAAATTCACCTTTGGAGTCACGCTTGAACCGGTGCTGAATTTTACCCTTTGAGGCAAGTTTTGAAATTGTAAACAGACTAGGAGTTTCCACTTCAGCTCTGGAATGCGACTGAACTAAGATAACGTAGGATGACTTTTAGAGTAGGAAAGTAGCCAGGGGAAACCCTAGAA
The DNA here is from genome assembly GCA_009831015.1 of Picea engelmannii. Lineage (NCBI taxonomy): Eukaryota > Viridiplantae > Streptophyta > Pinopsida > Pinales > Pinaceae > Picea > Picea engelmannii. The sequence goes on along the minus strand of ML804621.1, from coordinate 305,321 downwards.
ACATTTTTGAGTTATGTAGAAGTTTGTACACCAAGTTAGAGAGAGTTGCAATACAAATAGAAATTAGCTATAAGAGAGAATTGCGAGTTAGCAGGAGATCTCATTGTTTTGAGTTACTGTAATTTTGAATGTATTCTGTAGCCATTGGGCACTTGTGAATATAACATAATGGAAAATTGATCCAAATGTATGGTGTGTGGACTGTGTGCATTTTCCTGTCATTTCTGTTTACATGAACAAGTGGATGGAACTGTGAGTTTTTCCAGTTTCAATTGTTTCTCTTCATTGAAATCTCTACAAGGTGTGCATCGAGCCAGAGAGGAACGTAAGGAGATCAGGAGGAATTTATTTGCAAGAAATACCATGGATATAAGTTATCGAAATCCCTCAAACGCAAGGAGTGCGCGGGAAATCGAAGTCTGAACTAGACAAAGCTCAGGAGGGATAACGCTTCAGAAAGTGTTATCGATATCCAGGAACTCATTCCCTAGAAGGAACGAAGACCGAGTCTTTGAAGACTTATAAAATATTCTAAGTCTGAAGTGAGTAAAATCTTAGGAGGAAGAACATCGTCGAGCGTTGGATCGCGGCGGAAGATCCCACAGACCGTCCAATTTGAGGGAGAAGTGCAAGCTTTAACGTTGTGTAGATCCAAGAGGGGAGACCTCGAAGATCTGAACGGATGATGGAGAGTCCTTGAGGAGAAATGCTAAAACCCTGCCAGCGGTTGGATAAGGTGGAGCTGCAAGGAGGTTAACGGCAAGGATTTTTGACATCCAAAGCTTAGGAGGAATAGTGACCATCAATCTCAAATAGATTTGGACCATTGGTCCATTTCACGATTTCGGGTACCACGAGTTGGAAGGCCAGAGATCCTTGTCTCTCAAAACCCTGAATTGCAAAATTGTGAAATCACGATTCGACGTGAACCATTGATCAAAAGCAGCTCTGGACCATTGTTCCATTTCTCGATTTCAGGTATGACGAGTTGGAAGGACAGAGGTCCTTGTCTCCCAAAACCCTGAATCGCGAAATAGCGAATTAGCGAGGTTGGACATGGATCGTATATCCCAGGGATTACTGTGAGATGTTGATCGAACGCCAAGGAACTTCGGTGTTTCGACATTTATGCATTTCGGAAACTGGGGATTCCAAGGAGTAGAGATATCCCTTGCACCCAGATTTCACGAAACACGAAAACCTAAAAGAATAGGCACTGGGACATTTCGACATTTCTGCAACCAGGGATTCGAAAGAGCAGAGATATCCCTTGTACCCTGATTTCTCTAAACAAAAAAACCCGAAGGAATAGGCGCTGGGACATTTAGACAACCAGGGATTCCAAGGAGTAGACATATCCCTTGCATTCTGATTTCGCGAAACGTGAAAACCCGAAGGAATAGGTGTTGGGACATTTCGAGATTTCAGAAACTGGGGGTTCAAAGGATGAAGGGATGGGACACTTGACTTGTGAAGTCCCGACCCATGATATTTCGACATTTCGGTAACCGGGGGTTCGAAGGATGAAGGCATGGGACACTTGACTTGTGAAGTCCTGTCCCACAATATTTCGACATTTTGGCAACTGGGGGTTCGAAGGATGAAGGGATAGGACGCTTGACTTGTGAAGTCCCGGTCCATGATATTTCGGAATTTCGGTGATCGAGGATTCGAAGGACAAAGGGATGGGATGCTTGACTTGTGAAGTTCCGGTCCACAAAAATCACCCTTTTTGGCTTAGCGCAAGGTCACGACTCTTGGCCATGTGCTGTGGGAGCTCATGCTTGACGCTTGGAAAAGTCAACTGAGCATTTGTGAGGGGAACTGTGTGTTCATTCGAAGGGTTCCAGTTTGGAGCCAGAAGAGCCATTTCGGCTCCTGAACCAGAAGATCTTAACCGGGAGGTTGCACAACCCTGAGGAGGGATAAGGGGTTTGCATCATGACTCATGTTTTTAAATATTTTAAACTGTATTTTAATTTCTCCATCTTCAAAGTGTATATACAAGTTTCTTATATATATATTTATTTATTTTTAAATTACATTATTTTAACTATTTAATATATTATAAAATAGGCTCATGTTGATATAATGAAAGTTGCCAAATTTTTTTATTGTAGGTTTTCTCAAATGTTAAGAATGAGGTTGTAGATATGAAGAAAACTATCGGGTGAGTAAGTTCTCTGATTTTCAAATAGAATCAAAGTTTAAGGATTGGGTGTTCGACATCCAAATAAAAAAGTTTTTAATGTCATTGAATTTTATTGCCTTAATAAGGTCTTTATTTTCTGGGTGGTGGAGGAAAGAGAACATGAACATCAAACTATAATGCAGAAATTGGACTTCTTAGATAAGCAGGTCAAATAAGTTTGCAAAGAAATATTTGACATGAAGTTTTGAGTTTAAAATCACACAAACTCTTAGATGACCCCAAGAAGTTGTTGGCCAAGTTCAAAAATTTCGTGGCGTGGAAGGAGGAGAAAAGATAATAATAATTTTCATTTAATATGCATGGCCTCATTTTTGAAGACATCATTGTCATAACTTTTCACATACACATAATTTTTGAGCTATTCCTTCCCACGCCCAAATAAGAAGCCATGCAACTTTGACATTCATCAAAATCCTCGCCAATCATAGTATGACACACAATTTTTGAGTTATTCCTTTTGATGCCCAAATAAGAAGCCATGCAACTTTCACATTCATCAAAATCCTCACCAGTATAACCTAAAATGTTAGTTGTAACATTAATTATCAATAATACTTAAAACATTATCAACTTTGTTGTTGTTCGATGAAAAAACAAATGCTTACATGACCATATAAATAAAACTCATATTCATATTAGTTGATGATTGGAAATGAAGCCTTAATAATCTTCCTCAAAAGTGTGTAAACAATATAATTCCAGGTAAGGTTTAAAGTTAGTGTTTCAAAGGTTAAAGTCCACAATATTATGAGATAAATTAGTTGATTAGTATTTTATTATAACACTATAATAAAGGATAGTGTGCTTGATGGAAAGAAAAAAAAACCTTAAGATATGGAAAAAGATATAGGTTTGGAAAGAAATGAACAATAGTTAAAATGATTGAGGACTTAGAATGAAGAAATATGTTTATAGAATGAAGAAAAAAGAGGATTTTAAACTTGTTCACAAGGAACAAAGATTGTTTATTAACTAAAGCCAAAATCTAAAAAATAATGTTGAGTAAAAGTACACAAATTATCTCATTGAAAGTGTGTATTTCTAGTTATAACAATGCTTGAGCATAATAAAAGTCATCTTTGTTAGTTATCCCATTTGGTTTTCCATTGTAATCTATGTGTTTATTATGGTTCTTACCTCTATGTCTAAGATAGATGGTTGCATTGTAAGCTTAAATAAATTATTGTGCATTTTGTTATTTCCTTTTAAAATGAATTTGCTAGTTAGATATACATCTTGATTTCACCTTTATTATAATTGCTTGGGATGTGATATCATTGTTGAATGGATAAATACTAATTTTCCAATAATATTTTTCATAATAGCACATCTCTACCCATGGGGATTTACTAGAAAATAAATATCATAACTCTCGAGTTCATGATGATGATGATTAACGTCCACTAAGATCATAATTGGTGTATTGGACCTTAAGAGAAGTAATATATTACTTGGATTTATTTAAAATTGTATTTATGTGCTAAAAACAAATTAACTAGAGTATTCAAAGATCACCATAGTTTTCATGGATTATAAGGTTAGGAAGGTTGGTATTATGACAAGTATTTTGAAATTGAAATCCAAGAGAAATCGTAGAGAATTTTCTTTTCATATTCAACCCTCTTAGTATCACAAATATGGTATATTCTCTCGTCCCATGATGTTTTGGGAATTTTCCAATGACCAATTTTAGTATGCATCCCTTAAGAGTTTATTATTATTTTAGAAATGTTGATTTTTTTCTTCACCCTACTCAAAATCAAGAGACACTTTTGATCTTATAGATTAGGCCTTAACACCTCCTTGATGCAGGAGCATCGCTCCCAAGCCAGCCATGTGCCAGCCAACCAACCCACTCAACGCATTCAAGTCATGCATTCAAGGAAGAGAGGCGCCAACCCTCTCATATTTTGAATTTGAATTAAGGGAATTTAATATTTGTAAGGCTGTTAGAGCTAAAAGGCCGTGCCTATACACAGGCTTTAGATATAGATAGCCTTTAATGGTTGTAAGGCTGAGATCTAGCTTTGATCTGGACTAGACAACCCATTCAATGTAAAGTTAATGTAATTGAATAGAGTAGGTGAGGATGGAGGGAAGAGCTCGAAGAGCCCCCTCATGTAAAAGATCTTTGTATCTATAGAGTTAGTCAATTAGTGCAGATAGAGTAGAGAAGAGAGGAGAGCCGATACTATGTAAAAGTTTGAGCTTGAACACATTGTAAAAAGAGGCATTTTACATTAATAAAAAAATCATTTTTTCCTGCATGTCATTCTGTGTTGTTTGAATGTCTTGATGTGTTCTTTATATGATGTAGATGTATGATTAGGTATGCATTTGCAGGGATAGACATAATTGTTGTCTGCTGAGTTCTTTGATTTCAGGATTGGGATTCTTTGTGGTCTCATGCCAAGAGGGCACGACAGAACACTACGGGTTCTGAGAGCCAGTGCATAGAGTGCATTTCCAATTTTACGGAATTTGGACAAGGACGCGCTAGGAGGGTGCATGAGTTGAAGGCTTAAACTCAGGGAAATATCTCAAGGTTGCTGAACACCTTTGAGACAAGACTGTGCAGAGGAAAGGCACAGAAGAAGACAAAATCTCTAAGGAGTTCTGTAGAGCTCTGCCAGGAGGGAATTGAGAAGATGCACGTGTTACATTGAGGAAGAACTCCATCGTGGGTTCAAGGAGAAAGAAGAATCACTGAGGATTCTGGAAGCTCTTCCAGGAGTGCATTGAGCGGATATTAGAGTGCTCAGGGAATAAATCTTTTGAGTTATGGAACATAGAAGAGTCTAGGAGAGGATCTTCACAGGGTTGTTGAACACCCTGCAAACTCAGCAAGGAGTTGCTTGAGCAAGATACTTCCAAGAGGGAATCAGATTCTCCATATGAGGGAGAAGGAAAAAGGGTGAAGTCCCTTAGAGGTCTGAGCAGCAGACAAGCTCAGGATAAATAGAACCTTCACGCGTGTAGAGACTCTGCAAGGAGTGTAGGAGTCAGGAATCCTTTCACGGATTTGAAGTAAGCAAAGTCCAGGAGGGACAGAGACCTACAAGGAGCACAGAGGTCAAAGAATCCTTCAAGGATTCAAAGGGAATAAATCTCAGGAGGGAGAGTGATTTCATGCACATGCCATAGCTGAGAGGTTGCAGAGGCTGAAAGAAGACCCTTTGGAATGTCTGAGTTCGAGGAAGCTCAGGAGGGAAAGCATTTTCAAAGAACATAGACAAAATTCAAAGTCACAGGCTTCATAGTAGCAAGAGAAAAGGCTGAGGTATTTGATACGTTGAATTCTTCCAAGGTTCGAGAAGAAATAGAGTTCCATAAGGAGGGAAGCACAACTACCGTCGGATCAGGCGAGGATAAGATCTGGACCATTGAAGTTTCACGTTCAGGAAGCAACACGAGAGTGAAGTGGAAAAGAGTAGATCTCGACTGTCAGATATAGCTCATACAACTGATAGCCATCAGATATGTTGAAAGGAGAACGAGGTTTAAACCCTCGCAAGTAGAGGAGAGAACCCAAAAAGTCTTGAAATGACAGAGGCATCGGGATTTCGGGGTTCGGGACTTCGAAGGTGCCCAGGACAGAAGACCAGGAGACTAGAGGTCACAGATCGCGAAGTTCCGAAGGAATCGGGACCATCCATTTTGGAGGATAGGTGGCAGAGATCTGGTTCATATCGCGGATTCGAGTATCATGAGATGGGAGGCAAAGGCCTTTTCTCTACAAAGTCCCGAGTCGCGAGATCGCGATGTGATCTAAACTGTTGATTTAGGAGGAAGGAGAGTCATGAGATATGGCATCTCGATACATCGCGTATTTGAGGTTCGGGAGTTTGGAGAGGGCAGATCAAACTCTTGATTGCGCAAATCTATGAGTAGCGAGGTGCAGAGACAACCATTGGATCCAGGTCATAGGAAGACCATTGGATCAGAACCTTTGTCATAGCGTGCACTCAGGGGTTCGGGGGTTGAGAGGAATCACTTTCGACTATGGAAGTCACGAAGTGCCGAGATCCGAGGCTCATGTGAACATGTGGCATGTCTAATAGGTGGGCCATGTAGTTGACAGGTGGTGTAATAGAAAACGCCAGAGGTGATAGGAAGAGGACACGCATCACCTTGGGAAGGAGTCAACCATTCATTGACCATCATGTTTCGTAGATTCACAAGAAAAGAGTACGAGAGCTTGACGTTCCAACTCGCGAGATTGCAAGTTGCGAGAAGAGAGAAAGGGAGGCCGACCATCGCCTCTCAGGGTTTCTCAAAGGGAAAATGCCAAAGTTCGACTCTCGAGCTTGTGAGGTCGCGAGTAGTGAGAGGTGCTAGTGCCTATCCCTAGCCGACGCTCATGCGTGAAGGGCACTGACGAAGAAAGAGCTATATCTGTGTCATCATCTCGGGTATCGAAGGCATGGAGAAGGAGGAGTTGAGAGCTTCGATTCATGAACACACGAGATCACGAGTTGCAAAAGGCACTTGTGTTAAGGCCTTGGTCATAGTGTTGTGGTCACTGAGGAGGTGAAGCTCGCACCTTGTGCCTGATCGCATAAGGGGGTTTCAAAAGGACCTGTGGATAAGGGATTTGTTGAAGGTTTTAGCGAGGAACCAAAGGATCCACTTTGGCTCAAGGAGTTTAGAACGATCTTGTGAGTGGTTCTCGGCCCGAGGGTCGGGGGTCTATGTCACTCCTTACAATAGTTTAATTTATTTTATCCTCTAATTCTTTATTTCACCACTGATTCTCCTTAAATTTAGATGCAATAATATTTTTAATATTATCGATATTTTTCGGAATGAATTATTCATGTATTCCCTAATGATTTAGCCAAGACTTGGCATATATGTTCCATCCTCACTTGAACCATTGGTAGTTTTGGATGGAATTTAAAGAATTTTTTTGGGGGCTCTTGTCATCCATGTTGTTTATCTTATTCTTGTACATCAAGTACTTAATCATGGTTGTGCTCTCAATGGGGGGAAGGATCACTTCTATGAAAAGGATAACATAGGGTGTAGTGACCATAATTTTGAGATTATTGTTAGAACCTTAGGTTCTAATGGTTCATCACACCTTTACTGGAGATAGTCGATTGAGGAAATGACTAACATATTGTCATTCTAGCAGTCAACCAACAAATTGAGTCAATTGGTTGGTAGATCGACTAATATTTGGAGGCTGTCAGTCGAGCAGTCGACTAGCCACTGGAGATAATTGTTGGACACACCTACCACACTTAGAGGGGGGGTGAATGAGTGTGGGGATCTTTTTCCCAAAACTTCCCTCTAGCACAAAAACTCATCAATTAGCATTCAACATTTATTCATTACCCATTGTTTTCATTTATAACCAGTTAGATGTGAGCACATATCAACAACATATATCAACAATATATCATCAACAAGCCATCACCACAATGAACACAAAGAACACAAGATGTATGTACAATTTTCTTCTTATTACGAACTTCAATCCTTGGGGTTTATCAGCAACAACTGAACAGAGTACAACTCTACAAGAGCACCAAATCTATATGCAAGACTCATCTTACATTCTCAGCACCAACTGAGATGAGGCAACAATCCTCAACAGATATCAATCTGTCAACAGGTACACGACCTGTCAGTAGTGCAGCCCGTGTGGGAATGTGACCTGGCTCACTACAACCCGCGTGTGAATGCGGCCAGCATGTGCTTCTAAGAAACTAGGGTTTTGCTTTTCTTCACATGCTCAGATCCTCTGCAACTTGCAATCACTTTCTCTTCTGTCTTCTACTATCCAAACTGACCCACAGCTAGTCACAACACATCCAAGCTCTCCAATATCTTGCTCATGCTCCACAACACATCAATATGAATGCTATCTCAATCATGTATAAATAACTAGTATACCATAGCAATCATGTCACTACTGAATCACAAGAGTGTTTCTCACTCCATCAACCAAATCAACTAAACTGAGCCACATCCTAGAAGCCATACCAAGAATTCCCTAAGCATTCACAAAATATCAAACAATAGTATCTATCAAGACAATAATGTAACCATACCAGTGTCTTAGTGATAGATCTGAGGCCATAGAATGCAGATCTGGAACCTACCTCATCATCCAAGAGCTTGGCACTAGCTCAAACAAAAACCTCCATGATTTTATCCACCCCACGCTCCCTGTACACAGTCAGCCTGCATGTACACTCACCCTATACGCAGCCAACTTGCGTGTACACGCACCATATACACAGACAGCTCGCGTGGGCATCAAAAAATAGGGTTTTTTGTGACACTGAGACTTTCGCCATCAAGATCTTCGACATTGCCAAAACTTTGATGCATCCATGAGATCCTCCTCTCACTCTCTTCCTCAGAATAGATCTTCAATCATGCTCAAGAGATCCACACCAATAAGATTCTCTCACAAGAAGCTCTCCATCAATACTCCAAAAGATATTAC
>ML804621.1:281349-296599 GCA_009831015.1 Picea engelmannii | reverse complement strand
TTCTCCAATACTTTATCATTTAAATATTCCTTCTTGATTTTTTCACTTTACTTTATCATTTAAATAATCCATCTTGATTTTGTCACTTTACTTTATCATTTAAATAATGATTTCTTCTTTTCAAGCACTTTTACTTCTTTGACTTTTTGGGGCTTCAAGCCATCATATGGGGGTCCTCCAACTTCATAAGGCCATAACTCTCAAACCGTGAGGAGTTACGTGACATTCCACATATCACCGGAAATGGCATGTCAAGCACTATCCATCTAGGATAGTTCCACCAACAACTTCATTGATCTTCATCTCATTATTCCACATGCACGCATGGGTCTTCCAACGTTTCTTCTAGGATAACCCAATCCGTAAAGCATCTTCCCATGAGGGTTTTCACCATAAGGGGACCACTTTGGAGTTCATCCATTTGTGAACCTTATCAACCATGATAAGACACTAATGATTCATCTTTGCATTGATTGGTTTCCACTTGGACATATATCATTCTTATCAAGGGCATCATATCAATCAATTAGTTGACATCAATCAATGACATCAATCAAACCAAATCATTTACATCAATGACATATGATCCAACAATCTCCCAAATAATCAAACCATTGGCATTAATGAAAACATGATCCAACAATCTCCCCCTTTGGCATTGATGGCAATACCAACATTGATGTCAACTCCAATTACCAATATTGATGTCAACATGTAGACAAGGCATGCTCTACATCAATAGTCAATGTAACTATCTCTTCACATCAATCTCTCCTCATCAATCAACATCAATCACATCGATGTGATTATCTTTTTTTATTATTATTATTATACCATTGTGTGATCTCACCAGTAGAATACATCAATGTGATTATCTCTCCCCCTTTGACATCAATGGAAAAGTGCCATTCTCCTCTTGGGGCTGCTCCCCCTGTCTTGTTGCCGCTGTATAATCTCTCCCTTTTTGAAAAAGGGATATCAATCTGATGTAATGCTGAAAACACATCGAACATACTCCCCCTGTGACCATCGCTCCCCCTGGAATTATGCTTCTGTGCTCTTTCTTCAAATATAGGTCTCTTTTCTAGGTATGCATCTGATAAATATATCCTCCTAGAATCATGGGAAGAAGAATGACTCCCCCTAAGGGTATGTATCCCCCTATATTCTCTGAAAGATGAACAATATGCTACCATATGATGATCCTTGGACCTGTTCATGAATCAAAATTGTGCCATACCATACATCATGAAACAAAATATATGTCATCAATGAAATAAATAATCATGAATAATATATCCACCAAGTACATCATGTACTAAAATGTGCCCACCATGCACAACACCTCATTTACATCAACTATGTACATCAACAATGTGTCAAAAGATATCATCCATGAAATGTATCCACCATATGCCAACATGTGCATCTACCAATATGCCAACATGTGCATCTACCAACATGCCAAATAATGTGATCTACCAACATGCCAAACAATTACCATCCATGAGTGTACCATCATGCATCATTACTTTCACCAAGAAAGTATATCAACCATGCATCAATAAGCTAAGACTCCCCAATGATGTACAACATGACTATCAACTCAACTCACCAACTACATGTCTCAATGTGTAGCCCATCCACATGCAAAATACATGCACCATGATATCCAACAATACCATATGCTTCCAATAATACATCATAAGATATATAAATGAAACTTCAAAAAGTACCAGCCATGTACTTCAACAGATCAGCATCAAACCATACTCATGGGTTAGTGCCATGCACCCAAGATTTATTTTATATCATAAACTTACGTGATCTCACTTAGAACCATGAAAACCTACAGCAAATAGTGTCAGAACCTACAATAAATAATGTCAGAGTCTCCAGTACAGAGTTATACCATCACATCAAACTCCAAGCCATGTGCATTGCCATTTTCCTAAGGCTTTTCAACAGACATGCGGCCTGCTGCACAGCTGAGCGCGTGTGTACGTGACCTATTCAAGTTCAGAATGCATGGACATGCGACTATCACCACTGTTACCTGCGTGTGATTTAGTAAATTGCACATTTGAATTTTCCTTCAATCTTTCATTCTTATCTAGCTGCTCTGTCTTCTTCACCCACTTCTGTAGATGACCCTTCTCTTTAGAACTTGAGCTCTGAGTATCCATCTTTTCAAAGATGTCTCCCTTTCTTACTGTTACCCATGATTTTGGTCGTCATGATGGTGTATTCAGGCTCTTCATTAGAACTTTCTCCTGAGAAAATTTACCTTCATCTCTTCCCAGAAAACTCATTTTTGAAGAGGTTTCGCAGGCTGCTAGTATATTTGGCTGCGAGAATGACCCATTCTCATAGTCTTCCTTAAGCTAGGGTGTGAACTTCTCACACTGTGTTAAACTGCTAGGGTGAGAACTCTTCCTAAAGCATGGAAAAATATGAATTCTCGATGCTTCTAGAAGGGAATCTTCTAGAAGGATGGGTTGGAATTCGAATGGTTATCCTAGTACTGGATTCCCTGATATTTTGGGATTATTCTTATCCAAGTAACTAATTCATTCTCTCCTATATATTGAGGGAATTCTCATGGAAAATGTTAAGCAAGATTCATTGGAGAATTGGTGAAAGAATTGTGTGAAGGACTGAAGCTTGAACAACAGCTTGGAGACTCCAGCAAGTCTATCAAGAGGTTTTTATCTTCTTCATGCAAGGATTGAGCAAGTGTGTGTGTCAAAGCCAGGAGCCATCGAAAGGAAGTTTGTGACATCAAGGCTCAGGTTGTAATCTTTACTTTCCATTAATATAATATAGTGGCATGTCCCTTTCCCATAAAGTTATTTCCACTTTATTGTATAATTCCTTGATCATATACATAGATTGACTGTTGAATAGATTGAGCTGTCTTCACTTTGATTGGTTTGTGTTGTCTTGGTCTTGACTGCACGAGAGCATTAGAGTGAAGTGGGAGCAACAAAGACCATAGGAAGAAATCATAAGGTATGTTATTTATTCTTGCCTCCTATTTAATTCAATGGTCAAAATGTAGGAAAAGAGTCATGTCCTGTCTTGCTTTGTTCTAGATTCAGGTGGATCTAAGGAGATCAGTTAGTGTCCGCACCTACCGATTTATCCAATAACAAAATTGGCGACTCCACTGGGGAGTAATCCCATTTTCTTTGTGGCTTTTGGTGTTTGTCTGTGGCCATTTTCTCTGGTTTTACTTTTCTCTTGTCCTATCAATCTCTGAGTCTTCAAGATATCCTGATAGACCTTCTGGGTCCAGAGGCCTTTTTCAATTTTTCTTCATTTTCCAAAATTTTGATTATGTTCAGACATTCTCGCACTGTACTTCATTGCAGCCTGCGAGAATAGGTAGAGTTTTCACTCTGCCTTTAGGTTTCAGTGTGAGGTTCTCGCACCGTGCTCAAGGGTCACCTGCGAGAATCAATGATTCTCGCACTATGTAATATTGCCTGCCTGCGAACTCAATTTTTCAAAACTTTGGATTTGAGTTTTGGTATTTTTAATTGCCCAAATCAGTTTGATTGCCTCATAAAAGTTTCTTGGACCATTGATTGATGTCTTTCTTGTCTTCGTTTGCGTGCATAAATAGTCTTAGGATTTCAAGTCTCTTCTTGTCACTTTTGTCTTGACTTTCGTTTCTTGACTTTTCTTGGCAACACCATACTCTCTGATTTCATAATCTGAGTGTGTTTGATTAGTTAAGGACCGGTGATTGGTTGAAAGTTGAGTTTGCTTGGTATTTTCTTATTTGCTTATTGTTTGAAAAATCATTTTTCTTGTGCAATTGAAAAGACTATTTTGGTTTGTTATTTATTTTTGTTTTCATTGAAAGAGTGGATTGGGTTTCTTATCATTGCTTGATTCTTTGTTTTTCTTTTTTATTTTCTGTACTCTCATTGACATAGTGAGGGTCCTTTTTGAAAAGTGAACAAAAGTGTTTCTTTCAAAAAATATTTTTCGTCTTCGAAAACATTGAAAATCAAATTATTGCAATTGTTGAAATTATTGAAAAAGACACAATAGAGAATTGTCATTTGATTCGTGATTTGTTGCATTTGCATTTTAAAGGAAATTTTGCATTGTAGTTCAAGGTTGATCTGGAAAACTTTCTCTCTCTCCCATACATAAGATTCATTGAATGCAAAGTGATCTATTTCATTCTCATCCTTGCATTGTTGGGTTAGAGTCATACAACATAAGTTTCACTTCCGTTTCCTTTGAGTAAACAACAGCTCTTAATAACACTGCGTAATCATAAAATTTATCTAGTAACTTTTTTCTAGGGCTCTATTACACCAACATTTATCTAGGCTAGCGCTTTGGAGTAGGAAGAGAGATACACTCTCCAAAATCTCAAAACACACAATAGCATCTTGTGTTAGGGAGTGTTAAATTCCATTTGCAACATCCTGTCCTGGGAAACCCTTCTCACACAAGGGTCAAACACTAGGTCTCATTGATATTGGCAGAGTTACTCACCCTTCTTTGTTGATATCAGTGTAGAGATTGCATGTATTACGGGGATCACTTGGAGGTATACCCACAATGATGAGTGGAAGCCATTTGAGTTGTTTGCGGGCTAGATACCCTACCCTTGCGTGTGGATCGGACTGTCGACTATTCCCCCAGGATTTATTGTTGTTGGTGGTGACCTTAGTGGCCTATCTTTCTAGGTTCTTACCCAAGGTGACTGTGGAGGGGAAAGTCTTCACGGTACCTGGAATTGACGTTGACCAAACTCACTCGGGCTCTTTGGAGGGTATACCCATGATTATGTGTGGGAGCTTGCACCAGGGTGTAAGTCCATTAAGTAGGTCATTAGTGTAACTTTTCCACCCTAGCCTCGCCCCTTCTTGTCTCGTTGTTGCAACGTTGAATTTCATCACCAACTAGTGGCTTCGAAATTAGAAGGTCTTGTTTGCTTGGTTTTGCTTCCTAGATTTTGTTTACTAGCGCGTGTTGTTTTTTTTCTCGAAGTTGACCATAGGATTTTCTTCACGAAGTTTGTCACTCGTTTATAATAGCTCCTCCATGTCATTCATGTAGAATGCATGGTTTATCTCCAGAGCATATAGAAGGTTCTCAACCCTTGCCCACAAGCACACATGGAGGCTCTCCTCGGCAGAGTGAAGTCCCAGTCGTCACCACACCACAAGTGGAATGAACTGACTCTCTAGAACATTTTCGAATTTCAAATACTCGAGAGGACTTTCGACTTCACCCCGATTCTGAGAGACGTTTTATGTGAGTAGACTCTTCTGGAGACTTAATTGTTGTGTATTCCAGATCTCTGACTCGACCCTTTCCTGGTATAGAAGGCCAAGATCCTTTTTGGTCTACAGGTGTTTTCCGATGCAATCTTTTTGGTCCAGGTTCACCCGTGATTTCTGAAATTAATGCTCCTGTGATTTCCGAGATCTCTAATCTCGAGACAATACCGTTGACTATCGCTTATCACTTTATTGTCCCTGCCAAAATGGCCCATCTTGCAACTACTACGAGTGTTCCAACCAGGTTTAGTGCGGTTAGTCTTGCTTCCATCAACACACCGTGAACGCCCAACATCAATCTGACACTACCACCTGGATACCGTGCGTTGAATGCTACCATTCCTACTCCCGCGCAAACTCCATCCGACTCTCCTAGTGGTCATTCTTCTTCTGGGCATTTTCTTCCCAGTTTTTTTCCAACACTCCCTCAATTTCCTTTTGGAGGACCTTCTTCGTCTTCTACTAGCAATCCTAATCCTAGTGGCGCTTTTCCGTCATTCACTCCAACTTATCAGCTTCTGGTTGGTGGAAAATCTCATCAAAGTAGTATCACTCAACCCCCTCTCGGTTGGCAAAACCCAATTGGAACACTACCTTCGATGGGAGGACCCACTCTACCTTATGGGAAAAACATACCTCCATCTTTGGCCCAGTATTGGAATCAGTTGATTCAAAATCCTCCTCAATCGACTGGGGGGTAGCATTTTCCCGTTGCATCAGTAACACCCCCTAGCATTGGCCAACCATATCCAGGTTCGTTTAATCCCATTTGGGGGGAAAATGCTCAAACTCAAGACCTTGTTTCAGGGTATAATCCGATGAGCTACTATCATGTCCAACCACCACCGAATATGCATGGGTCTTCACATTATATGCAGACTACTTATGGGCCTACTGGTTTGCCAACAGGGCTTCCTCACCAAATCCACCAGTACCCGCAGGTGAATCGACAATTACCCTTTCTCACCACTTTGGATTTGCCGAATTTGTCAAGGACTTTAAATGATCATATTCGTCACTCTCCCCAATGGCTTGTTATACCAGCCAAGCTTCCCTCGGACATTCCTAAATTTGATGACAAAGTGGGAGAGGACGCAAATAATCATGTTATGACTTTTCACCTATGGTGTTCATCCAACTCGTTGATGGATGACTCTATTCGTTTATGTCTTTTTCAATGAACCCTTACCGGTTCTGCTGCGAAGTGGTATATCAAATTACCACGAGGTTTCTTCTCTGATTTCAACACCCTAGCTATGGATTTCCTTACGCATTACCAGTTACCGATCTGTTATGACATGGGAACCGAGATTTTGACTTCCTTCAAACAGACTAAAGGAACTCATATCTCTGATAACATCCATGAGTGGCGAAGGAGACGACGTCTCATTAAACTTGAGCTTCCCGATCAGTTACTGGAAGAATGGTTTACAAAATCATTTGTGAACAAAATCGGTAAGGACATTTCCATGGGTGGCGTAGTCACGGAAGAGCAGGCTATAAGTCGTGCTCAGTATCTTGACCTCGTTTATTCACAAACGGGAACCCTTTATGATTTACTACCTGATTTACTTCGTCCTAATGCTTCCAACACTTCAACTACTCCAGCTGTCTCGCATGTGGCTGATGGTGTGATTGGTACTGCTCAAACTCAATCACATTCTGTTTCAAGCACAAACCCTAAATCTGCTTCTTCTAATGTTCAAAATTCTCTGTCTCTTGCCACTCCTACTGGCAAGACTTCTGAGGTAAATGTCGTCCAATTTACCCCAGCCAATAAAAACAAATATAAAAAGGGGAGAGGTAAGAATAAGGAGGGAAAAAATAATAATCAAGAAGAGAAAACTAAAACCACTCCTGTTGACGATCGAGATAAGCGCAAACTACGATACCCTTGCCTTATCTGTGGTGATGATCACTACACGAAGGATTGTCCACGATGTGGCGAGGTCACTAAGTTCCTTCAGGGAGCTCCAAAACCAACTGCACTGGCTGTCTTGTCCCAACCCTTCCCGTCTCAACAACAGGCTCAGTTGGTCATCCATGACCAACCCTCATCTTCTACCACCTCCTATGTTTTGATGTGTACTGGTGATTCTAACCAGAATAACGTTGCACTCACAACTCGAGCCAAAGATTATTCTCCATCTAAAGAGAAGGTTGACGATTTACCCCCTTCCTTGGTACAACCCTCTCCAGTCTCTCCACCTACCAACGGTCCTCTTCATCTCGAACAACCAAGCCTCAAAACAGTTCTGTGACCCCCCCCTAAGGGCGTCGTTCGAAAATTGGATTTCAATCCTCATGCTCGTGCAGCCCAGAACTACAACATTGTTGAATATCTGGCCCAAGCACCTTCTACGATGCCATCCCTTGAAGTATTTCAAACTTGTCCCACACAACAGAAGGCACTGTTGAAAGCTATCAGTGGAATTTATCCGATGGATACAAATTTAATAGTCTTTGACTTGGACGATCACATTCCAAGGTTACCCCCTCAACTTGTGTTCCAGATCCAAGTGGTTGTCTTTGAAAAAAATATTTTCCGAACTGTTATCGATGAGGGTGCCTCGACGTGTGTAATGTCTTTTGCTTGTTGGAAAGCCATAGGCTCTCCTCCCTTGAATGAATCACAAAACACTCTTAAAGCCTTCAATGGCTCTGGTTTTAATCCCTACAGTGTTCTTCCTGCATTGCCCATCATGTTAGAAGGTAAAAAGGTCCAAGTCGAAGTGGAAGTCTTTGACGCTCCCCTTGATTATAATCTTTTGCTTGCCCACAGCTGGATCGATTCCATGCGCACCGTTGTGTCGACACTTTTCCGTGTAGTATGTTTCCCTCATCAAGGAAAGGTTGTTACCGTCGACCAACTCGCCTTCTTCAATTCTGATACTCGTACTGGCAACGTACCGTTTATTGGTAAAACCCCATCGGGTTATGAAAATGTCGGTGTAGGCCTTCTAAAGGACTCTTTGTTAATGGGTACTTTCCCCATTCCACCGCCCGATGTTCCACGCCTGTCAGTTGCTTCTATCAACATGATTTACACAGTGCCTCATGAACTTCCTGCGTCTCACGACCCCCGGATAGTCCCTGACCCTGACGATCATCTTTGTTTCGGCGACGCAATGCCATTAAGTCTGGTCAAATCCACCTACCAGGTCATTCAATCGACAACCCCTTCTACCCTCTCTCTTGATGAGTTGTCTCCCGATCCTTTTCGTGTTGTTTTTCTCACTGACGAGATGATCATGTCCATCATGGAGGACACCCCTTGGGATGATGGGCATCATCGTTCCATCCTCTTTCTAGAGAAACATACTCTTGAGAACTATCAATGGATTTCGACTCCGTCGAACATTGTTGTCATCTCGACAGTTCCCAAGTCTGCACTCAATGTGTTTGCTGAAGGGAACTTAATAAATATCTCGCCCACTATTCCCATTGACATATCCATCAAACCTGGGATTGTCGAAAATGTCCACATTGGAGCTTCATGTTCTTTCGATGAAATCGTCACCTACACCTCCCTTTTCAAAGAATTTTGTGACATCTTTGCCTGGAGCTACGAGGAAATGCCAGGTATCGACCCTGTGATTTTCATACATGAGATAAAGACATGCCCCGATGCTAAACCCGTCCGACAATGCCTTCGTGTAGTTCACCCATGTAAAGCGGCTACTATCAAGCTTGAGGTTGAGAAACTTATGAGAGCCGGCTTTATTTATCCGGTGGCTCTCACTGACTGGGTTTCCAATCTTGTCTCGATTGACAAGAAAGGAGGCACTATTCGTGTATGCGTTGATTATAGGGACATTAACAAAGCTTGTCCTAAAGACAACTTTCCTACCCCCTTCGTTGATCAGATTGTCGATGATTGCGCTGGAAGTGAAATCTTCTCTCTCATGGATGGTTTCTCCGATTATAATCAAATTAACATTGCTCCTGAGGATGAACATAAGACTGATTTTATTTTTCCTTGGGGTACTTTTGCCTATCGAAAACTCCCTTTCGGTCTTAAGAATGCGGGCGCAACTTTTCAACACGCTATGTCTTATGATTTTCATGATATCAAGCACATCGTTCAACCCTATTTGGACGATTTACCCACTCATTCTATGCGCAGAGTCGATCACCCTACCCACCTCCGAGCTATTTTCGTTCACTGTCGGTTCTATCGTATACGTTTAAATCCTCATAAGTGCGTTTTTTGCATAGAATCTGGCCGTCTTCTAGGTTTTATCATTTCACGTCAAGGGATTCAGGTGGATCCTTTAAAGGTCAAGGCGATCCTTAATCTCCCTCCTCCTTCTACACTTCGCCAGTTGCAAAGTTTGCAGGGGAAAGAAAACTTTCTTCGTTGTTTTATTCCTAATTATGCCAAGATAACTCGTGGATTTATGCAGCTATTAAAGAAGGATTTAGAGTTCGTCTGGGATACCATTGCCAACAATGATTTTGAAGCTTTGAAGTTGTCCCTCACATGATCTCCGCTTATCTTTCCCCCCGATTACAGTCGCGATTATTTCCTTTATCTTGCTGCCTCGGAGTATACTATTGGCATGGTTCTCGTTCAAGAGGATGATGCACACGACGGACATGTTATTTACTACTTGAGTCGAAGTCTCACGCCAACTGAAATCAAGTATCAACATGTTGAAAAACTGGCCTTGGATGCCATCCAAGCCGTCCAACGCTTCTGGCACTATATCCTCTTACGCAAGACTACAGTGATTTCTCATTGCAACCCTATGCAACACATTCTTCCACGTCAATTTCTAGGGGGAAAATACTCCAAATGGATTGTGATACTCCAGGAGTTTGACTTGGAATTCGAACGCGGCAAGTCCAAGAAGTCATTAGTTTTTGTTGAGTTGATATGCGACTTTCCCCATTCTGCAACAGAAAATGTAGCAGCCGATTCATTACCCGATGAATCTATTTTCCTTATTAGCACTGATGATCTTTGGTATGGTGATGTCATTATATATCTCCAAACCCAAACTTTCCGGCCAACTTTGTCTAGTTCTGAACGATGTCGCATACACTATCAAGCTCGTCAATACATTATCCTCAGGGATACTCTTTATCGTCGGGGGATTGACTCTGTTTTTCGACGTTGTCTAACATTCGATGAAGCCGAGAAAGCTTTGAATGACTGCCATTCCATAGCATGTGGTGGTCATATGTCTGGGTATGCTACTGCCCAAAAGATCTTATGAGCAGGGTATTTTTGGCCTTCTTTGTTTAACGATTGCATCACCGCCGTTCATAAATGCCATGCCTGCTAGACCTATAATTAGAAAATTCGGTCACATCCTGATCCTCTTCACCCTGTGGTCTCAGTTAGTCCCTTTGCGAAATGGGGCATCGATTTCATGACATGTCACCCTCACTCGGTCGGGGGGCATGGTTACATTATTGTAGCTGTTGATTACTTTACGAAATGGGCCGAGGTGATGCCGGCATTTGAAAACACTGGAAAGACTGCAACTTTGTTCCTTTTTAATCATGTCATAGCTCATTTTGGTGTTCCCCAAGCTATCATCACTGATCACGGTATCCACTTTAGGAATTTTATGATGTCCGAACTTACTGAGAAGTTGTGTCTTCACCATGATAACTCAACACCCTATTATCCACAAGCCAACGGCCAGGTTGAAGCAATCAACAAAGTTCTTATAACTATGCTTCGACGGATGACAGGGATTCATAAAACAAGTTGACACACAATGTTGTTTTCGACATTGTGGGCATACCAGACATCTGTCAAGTCCGCTACTGGGTTTACACCTTTTCGGTTAGTCTATGGTGTTGAAGCCATTCTCCCTATCGAATGTGAGATACCGTCTTTGAAACTAGTTGTTGAACTCCTACCCAACACTTCTGCTGAGGAAGAATGTCTTTTGTATCTTATGCGATTAGAAGAAACTCGACGTGATGCCACCCTAGTCATAGAAGCTCAGAAAAAGCGTGTCAAGGCCCAATACGACAAACATGTCAAGCCTCACATTTTCTCCGAAGGTGATCTTGTTCTTCTCTATGAACAAGATCGGGATGTGCTAGGAGCTAGGAAATTCAAACCCATGTGGCGAGGTCCTTATATCGTTTGACGAGTTTTGGAAAAATGAGCATATGATTTGGTAGATTACGATGGTATCCCTTTGAGTGAACCTAGGAATGGGTTGTACTTGAAGAAGTACTATGCATAAAATCATTTGTGCACAAGTACTTGTATTTTTATTGTATCATACGTTTTGTGTGTTACTATAGTTTTCTTTTGTCATTATCTGGTCTCTGCCCTTATGTGACGTTGTGTTTGATTTTCAGATGTCGGAGTCTTCTCTACCCTATATTGGCTTCGCTGATGGCGCTAGATGTAGTACTCAAAACCTTTATTCCGCTGCATGGGCAATCTATGCCCCGACAAATGAACTTGTCTCTTTACGAGGTGTGTGCCTCGGTCATGCAAACAACAACATTGCAGAGTATAGCGTCATTATTGAATTATTGGTTGATGTTATCTCACTTGGAATTCGTCATTTGGTTGTGCAACTTGATTCGCAGCTGGTAGTACTACAGTTAAGTAATGTCTACTCTATTCGAAGTCCTACTTTGTTAGAGGTGTATTTGCGAATTCGCCTTTTGGAATGTTATTTTGATCACATTGAATATCAACATATTCCTAGATGTCTAAATACATTAATAGATGCATTGGCTAATTATGTATTGGACAAACATTTGAATCATTTATAAATCAATCACATCAATATTCACACAATATAAAGTAAACCGGTAGAAGCCGTCTATATATATAATGATCAAAAGAGTTTTTTACAAAAAGTTTTTCCGAAGACCAAAATGTCAAAATCTGAAGCTCATAGCTTCTACAAAGTGACGTCATGGATGACGTTCACGGTAACACACGACTGCTC
Source organism: Picea engelmannii (assembly GCA_009831015.1). Classification (NCBI taxonomy): domain Eukaryota; kingdom Viridiplantae; phylum Streptophyta; class Pinopsida; order Pinales; family Pinaceae; genus Picea; species Picea engelmannii. The sequence goes on along the minus strand of ML804621.1, from coordinate 284,355 downwards.
GAGAAAATCTATGGAGCAGTCGACTCATGGATGTTGATACTCCTACAGTATGACACTGATCGCGTCGTGGAACCTCTTCCAGAGTCATGTCTGGAATGTTTGCAGTCAGGCCCTCTAGATTTTGTTCCACCACCTGATAATCCTCAGCATATTGTGGTGCTACCGCTACCTATCCTCGCCGCTGAATGGGAGAAGTGCCAGGAGGTCTGTAAGGTCCAACATCTGTGTTATCAACAAATGATTTTGTATTAGTCTTTGGATGAACATATAAAACAAAAACATTTGAATATGATAAAAATTCACAAAAAACATTTGAAAATAAAAAATGTGTGCACTTCTTACCAAGGTCCCCCCACTGAGCATCCTCTGGCAGTACTAAATCCGGATCTCCTCAAAAATCCAAGTCAACATAAGCATAGTCGTTAACCATCAACAACTGTGGTTGAAGCCAGACAAAGAAAGTATCATCATACTTGATGATCAGTCCTGCTACGTGCCGGGCCATAATCTAACACCATCTCAACATCCTTGGATCCCTAGGAGCTAGTATATTCCACTCAACCTGTAACCTCAATAATGGGACCCTCTCAAGGAAGAAGGACACCAACAAAGATCCATACCTGAATTTCTTCAGGTTGCCGTGTCTGCATTTGGTCAACTGCTTTTTTATACTGCGAAGCAAAACATCTGCCCAGTTGAACACTCGAGGCTCAGTACGATCAATATCATACTGGAAGTAACTTTGTAACACCATGTGAGGAGAAAAACTCTCAACCATCCGAGCTATGGTGAATAGGATAGTACGAAGGGTCAAATATCGTACCCCCCAGATAGCTACTTTTCCTTTCTTTCTCTCAGCCTCGAGAACGCAGTGTAAACAATAGTACTCACTCATCTGTAGCCCACCACCTCTGCTACCGGTCAGGCTCACATAGTACCCCTGCCATGAAAAACCAGTCAAAAAGTAAATGTCCTCAATGTCTAAGGACAGTGTGTGGACCCCCACATGAAATACCTGCTGATCAGGGTCCCACATACGCACCCGATACTCTAATAGTTTGACTTGGGCCCTCATGCATGGGATGCGAAAGTGCTTCAGGAGTCCACAGTCTCTCAAAGAAGCAATAGTAGGTGGATGATTTTCGGCCATTGCATTCTCTTTTTCGTGTTACCTTTCACGCCATTCAAGCACCATGTTGATGGCCAATTATCTGCATAAAGAACACAAAAAGAAGATTAGCAACTATTTTCATGAATTCATTCTCTTTCATTGGCTAAATTTTAAAAACTTTTTTTAGCTTTGCGGTTCTCGCAAGTGCCCTGTGTGCACAGTGCGAGAACCTCACAGGTGGCCTTAAGCTCACCTACGAGAATTCCTCATTCTCGCAGGTCCCGTGAAGCCTGCCTGCGAGAATGGCAGTGCACATGTAGGGCTTAGAAAATCAAATAAAAAATGACTTTTTAACCAATGGAATTGAAAATTTAAACCATGAAAATGTTAAGGACAAAGAGCCTACCTCACTGTCGCTGACAGCTTGCTGAATGGACGATCGTAGCTCCCACAATCTGACGCCGAACTCTGAGGGTAAAAGAGGGGTTTTTTGGAGTTCAAATAGTGGAAAGGTAAAATGATGTGGTAAAAAGAGTATTTACTCCTTTTTATTTACTTTTACTATGTCATTTGGTTTTTTATGATTATTTATCTATTAAACCCTAATCCCTAATGTCATTTTGAGTGAAACTTTTGCAGGTGTGATGATTTTGATGGTCAAATACAGGGATATGGACATATTTTTCTTTGTCATCGCGTGTTTTGATTGTTTTTTATGGTTTTTATATAAAAACCTCGAGCGTGGTCTTTGTCCGTTCTTGCACTCGTAAATACATGAGAATGTGATCGAGCATACTTTTATCACTTTTTCAGGCGCAACAAGGTTGTACGAAAAAGGAACCCCCCTAGAGTCCTCTTTAAGCTCTTTTCAGACTCTCTAAACATGAAAAGATCACCGAGCAACCTTTCTATTTTCACGCTTGATAAAGTATTTGAAGTACGCATTTGGTGAGCGATAATTTATCTCTTTTTCAATCTCATCCAGACTATTTTACTAAAAAGGAACTGAGAGAGATCTCTTTTAAGTGTTTTTCCAAACTCTATAATCATGAAAAACCTTCGCGTTTTCCATCTCTGGACTCGTTAAACACACATTGATAGACCCTTAATGGGACCGAACCACTCCTTCTTAGGGTTCGTTAAAAATACTCTGAGGGACTCGTCCGAAGGATGAGCTTACATCAACAAGCATATTTTATCCTCCTCAAGCTTGCGTAAAAATAAAGAGGTACTCGCCAGAAATGGTTGGGGAAAATTTGGGAAAGGGACATGTCTTCATCTTCGTATTAATTGGCAGTAAGTGTCTCTCTTGAACATGACACCCCCTATTCATCATTTGAAGCCGGTTTGGGAAATCCATTTGTCTCTCATTCGATTTTATACAAGGTCATTCCCTGTGTCGTCTTTGAGTCAATGCTGCCAAATCATTGGTCGTGTCATTCATATGTTCAAGAGAAGTCCATCTGAAACCTATATTGAGTTGGCCATATGCAGTTATCCATTCTCTCCGTGTTGGCCTTCCCTGTGTCCAGTCCAATCCACATCATACTCTATTTCACCTTCAAAATCTGTTACTCATTTCATGTCATTGATGGGGGATACATCAAGGCCCTCCTGTGATGAGTTTTGTTCCATCGACTTCAGCTCATTATCCGGAATCAAGACTTAGAAATTATTTGGTACCTTGGAGCTTGCATGCCTCAATGGCAGGTTTCCTCGATTTCGACAGTGGGTTTACATCATTGACCCTTGATCGAAAGATTCCATCGAATGTTCGACTTCAACTCATTTATTCACACTCGATGGATTGTACTAGGGTACCTTGGGAGTCATTGACATCAATGGTGATTTCCCTCGCACTTGTTAACGGTTTCATCAATGACCGGTAATCAAGT
>ML804621.1:254891-276670 GCA_009831015.1 Picea engelmannii | reverse complement strand
TCTTCTTTTCAAGCACTTTTACTTCTTTGACCTTTTGGGGCTTCAAGCCATCATATGGGGGTCCTCCAACTTCATAAGGCCATAACTCTCAAACCGTGAGGAGTTATGTGACATTCCACATACCACCGGAAATGGCATGTCAAGCACTATCCATATAGGATATTTCCACCAACAACTTCATTGATCTTCATCTCATTATTCCACATGCAAGCATGGGTCTTCCAAGGTTTCTTATAGGATAACCCAATCCGTAAAGAGTCTTCCCGTGAGGGTTTTCACCATAAGGGGACCACTTTGGAGTTCATCCATTTGTTCACCTTATCAACCATGATAAGAAACTAATGATTCATCTTTGCATAGATTGGTTTCCACTTGGACATATATCATTCTTATCAAGGGCATCATATCAATCAATTACTTGACATCAATCAAACCAAGTCATTTACATCAATGACATATGATCCAACAATCTCTCAAATAATCAAACCATTGGAATCAATGACAACATGATCCAACAATAATCGATCAAGCGATCAACTAACATTCGAGGATAGTCGAATGATGGATCGACCAACTGAACAATAAAATACATATTGGACAACTGGATGGTCGGGTCGACTAGGAAAGTTGACTATCCAACGAGACAACACAAATATGTTGAAAACAGTTATGACCGTTGCTTGTTGTTTGTGGAACAAATCTTCCCTATTTCAAGTAAATTGGTTAGATCAGAAGTCTATAAATGAAGGACCCCATGGGTTGATGAGAAGTGTGAAATGATGTATTCAATGATGCATTTTGATGTTCTGATCACAATGCCATGTGATTAAGTGATAAAATAGTGTCTTTAGACACTACCAATATTCTTGGAGTATTACTACTTCTCTTTTATTTATACTTATTTTTTTATTTTTTTCTTTTTAGGGTTACCCCCAATCCCAACTTGGTATCAGAGTGACTATTTTTTACCTCTCCTATTGTCCACAAATATTGGTGAGTCATATCTTCTTGTGATTGACTGTCGGTTATTGATTTGTTGATTGTAACCTATTTACATCATATCATTTCTATACTACATAAAATATGGGTTCCAATATTGATTTTATTGTTTTGAATGGACTCAAATATGTTATTTGGACATTAGATATGGAGACTTTGTTGAAAATGAAGGGGCTCTCGTAATATAGTGAGGCCATTATTCGAGATCCAAAGGATGACCAAGTGAAATGTGTCATCGATGGGAAGAAAGGTGAGGTTTTTGGGGTCATTTTGACCTACCTTTATCAAGATATTGAATTTCATGCAAGCATGATTGGATGTTCTCATGAATTTTGGAATAAGTTTAAGTATAGTTTTGTCAAAGTCAATGAGATTCAAGTTATGGAGTTAGACAAAGAGTTGATTCTTGGGTATGCGTTATATTATTTGCACGACCAAACCTAGAGTCTGTGTTGCACCAGGTGCGCAAGGGGGTCACAAGGGGGTTGCGAGGGGGGTAGAGTGACGTGGGAGCCCTCAAAAGTTGTTTTTTTGGGCATTTTTTGTGTCCGTTTTTAGCGGTTTTTCGGCACATGGTTTTCACCAATGGTTTTCTAATTCTAGTTAAGGAATTAGGGTTATTGACTAATATGGGTCAATGGATTATAGGTTTGGATGTCACATGATCATATCTATATTGTATTTTAAACAATGAAGATGATGAATAAAATATTAGAGGTGCGACTCTAAATAGGTTGTTGATTTTCCTGGTTTGCGTTTGTAGGGTAAAATCTTCGTGTAATGTGTGTGTGTGTGTGTGCCACTGTATCTTTTCTATTTAAATTAAGAATCTATTTGTAGTAATTACTTGTAAAAGGTTAAAATATATGTTGATCTCTCTTGATTTGCATTCCTTTGAAAGTATTGAAGACTATTTGGATCGTGCTCAAGAGATGCAGTTGAAATTAGACAAATGTGGAAATAATTTTTAGAAGAAAGATGGACAACTCATTGAACTGGTCCTAATGAATTTGAGAACACCTTTTGACATGTTATGTTCCACATTCTGTAAAAATTGGAAGGAACAAAAGGAATATGTAATTATTATACCTTTGATACCTTCTATCGTTACTAATTAATTATCAACAAATGTTGATTGATGAATGGATGCTTGGTGGTAAACATTAGGCTCACTTGATCAAGGGAAAGGGAAAGATAAATTATAATGAAAGGCGACACTCAAATTCTCCTATACATATATAGGAATGTCTTGAACAGAAGGTTAGAGTGAATATTGATTATTCGATGTCTACAAACTAAAAATGGCACAAATGATTTTCAAAAATCATGCCAATCCTTATTTATTAGTTTTCCCTAGATTTTATTTTGGCCTATATGGTTTCCCACAAGCTTTGATTTCTATGCCATATATGCCAAACACTTCCATTGAGTGTCATTTATTTTTATGATTAGGTACTTCATTTTGGAGCTATTTTTCCCACAATGTTCTTTTGCTTGTTACAGGAGATCACAAGCTTTGTTTGATTAGGTACTTCACTTTGGATTTGTTTTTCCCACAATGTTATTTTAGTTTTTATGGGAGCTCACAAGATCATTTTTTTCCACCATCATTTTTGTTTTAATGAATTTTTTTCATCATGGTATTTGTTTCATGTGTGAAGGTTTTCATATTAGAGACACTTTTTTTGACCATTTTTTGACTCAACCTGTTTCCACCTTTTCATGTACACTTCTTCAAATTGGTATGTAGAGAGCATATCCCCTCTATTTATATTGTATTTACCTTATTTTCCACCACTTGAGTATTATTTTAGGACTCCACCACCATACCCTTCCCCCTATTTTTTGATGCAGGAGAATCACCATCAACATGCTAGTAGAGGACAACTCAACACCCTAGCACGTATTTTGAAGTGATTTTAAATTTAAAGATGACATGTCATGAAAATATCTTGAAAAGATTGTAATTAAAGAAGTTCTTAAATGATAAGAGGTTGAACCATCATGTGAGATCGTTGGAGATTGTATTTTCTTTAATATAGTTGATAGTTGTACAGATTTGAAGCATTCACTCTTATCTCTTTGTACCTGTCATTTATTGTGATAAGACTTAGTGGTTGAAAGATTTTACTTTGATAGGATAGCACTAAGGTAGTAAGAGGGAAAATCTCTATGAGCCTTTTTGTATAAATATATGTATTGTTTCCCAAATGAGGTTGTTGAAATTTATTGAAGTTGTTGTTGTTGAGGCTATTGAAGCTTAACAAAGTTGTATGAGTCCATGCATATGACATTTGAATGAATATAACAAAGAAGCATTGATCCAAATTTGTTGATGTTGTTGTTACTGTGTCTATATGAATGAATGGTAGGTTTTTTGTTTAATTACATTCTCTGTTATTACTTGTTCTTATGTTATGAATGCATTTACATGGTTGAACATATGAATATGTGAATGTTAGAGAAGTTTCAATTGATTCTCTTCTACGAGCTTATGCAAGGAGTGCATGGTGTCCACAAGGAGTGCATTGACAGATTCTATTTTGACTCAGATGCTCAGGAGATATAATGTGAATCTTTATTTGCAAAGAGTGAAAAGAACCACAGAAGGTGTGTGTAGGCAGAAACAATCTCATCATTATATTGTTCAGGAGGAACAATTGAGTCATGTAAGAACTATTTCAAGGAGTGCACAGTCGCCCACAAAGGGGTTAAGTGAAATAAACCTTGTTGCAAGGCGTGCACATGGTTGAATTTTGGCTAAGTGTCAAAGAATTCATTTTGAGAAGTGTAAGGAGTGTGTGAGAAGAATTTTTTTTTAAATCTTAAAATTTTCAAGGAAGGAACAAGCTTAGAAGAGATAGAGGATGGAAATTATTCAGTAGGGAGGAGCACACTGAAAATTTTCCAACCAACGAGCAAGATCCATTCAGAGGAATTGGGTTCTTTCCAGACCATGAGATCTCGAAAAGTTGCATGGAGGATATTCTTAGAGTCATTCAACACTTCGTGTATTCAGAGGTTTGGAAGTGTTCAAGGAACGAGATCGCCGAAGTCCCAAAGCCATGAAGTAAATCAAATTCGTCGGTATCAAGGAGTGTATGTGGTAGTAGATCAAAAAGTCTGGGAGATAAAGCTCCAGGAGATAAATCTCTAGGAGATTTGTGTGGAGCAAAGAGCGATTTCTACCGAAGTCATGAACTATCAGAGTCAATTGTGTTCGTTAATCTAAGAAGGAAACGCGTCATCAGATCATGGAATCCAGAAGTATGCACTTTAGAAAAGACAGGAGGGAGTGGATCCATTGACTGGAAGTCTTTCGAAGCTCCAGAGATAAGGAGCCATTCTAGCCGCCCATTGTTTGAACACGTGGCATCATATCTATCACTTCGGTGTTAGGACACTTTGGGGAAATTGAAGAGTAAATTCCCGAAGGTCATAAGTCCTGAAGGTTGGAGTCAATAAGATTCATTGATAAACAAATGGACACATGGAGGGTGGAGATTTATCCAGAGGATTGGCACTCCAGGAGAAAGAGAGCATAGGAACGTTGACTAGAAGTCCTTCGAAGTGGAAACAAAGGACACATCTTAACCTTTGATTGAGGTGAGCATGTGGCACTCGATCTGAAACTCTAGGTAAAAATCACTTCAGGGAAAAAGGTTTTTGGAACACTCAAAAATCCTGAAGCTAACGTCCCAAAGTGAATCACAGTCATTGGTTGTTGGAGAAGCGTGGACCCTAGATCCTGTCCAGGTGATTTCGTCGGTCCAGAGTTTAGGGAATTGATATTCAGATGCACTTAAAACAGCCGAAGCCTAAAGTTGCAAAGGGGGTGAGCCAGAGGTTATATCTCGTGGTCATAAGGAATAAGGGTCTAGCAGAGGAGCTAGCTCTCAACACTTAGTGTTATTAGGATCGCCAGAGAAAGCGTGTGTGGGGGAATCAATTCTGCATGGGTAACCAAAGGGGGCATGTGTGAATTAAATCCAGGGTTTAGCAGAGGCCCAAAGTGTTGATTTGGATCAATGAATTGAAGATCCTTTACCAGGAGGTCACGTAGCCCCGAGGAGAGAGGAGGGGTTTGCATCAAGTGGTGTCAGAGTCGAAGTTTCTTTTTAAGTTATGTGTGGATAAATATCAACACCATGCCACCAAGAAGACACAGGGAAATACCTGTAGAAAATCTAGTGATGGAGGAGGAAATTAGGAGACTTCGTGAAAGGCTAGATGCTATGGAGACTACACAAATGAGAGCACCTGATGATGGAAACAAAAGTGATGCAGAGAGTGAAGAAATGGAAGTTGAAGGAGCTATAGAAGGAGATGCTCCATAAGACACTTACTGAAATTTGTTTTCAAATTGGGAGCCAGAGAAATTATAGAAATCCCAATGTATGAAGGCAACTTATATGTTGAATAATTACTGGGTTGGATAAGAGCAATGGACAAGTACTTCGACTATGAATACGTTGATGATGAGAAGAAGGTGAAACATGTTGTCACCAGATTGAAGGGACACCCAACACTGTGATGGGATGAGCTACAGGATGACAGAAGATGTAAAGGCAAGCAAAATATCAAAAGCTGGGAAAGAATGGTAGCCAAGCTGAAAGATAAATTCATACCCAAAAACTATCAGATAAATTTGTTTAGGAAATTATAGAACCTGAGACATAAAGGATTGATAGTAAAAGAGTACATAGAGGAACTTTATAAGTTGAACATTAGGGCTGGACAAAGAGAAAAAGATGATGAAAATGTTTCCAGGTATATAAATGGCCTGAGATATGAAATCCAGGATGAAATCAACATGATAACAATAATGACAGTGGAGGATTCTTATCCTATCGCACTGAAGGCATAAGAGAAATTGGCCAGGAAATAGATCCAGTGAAACAAAGGGAGAAGTCTAAACAGAGGTAAGGGAATTTTCCATGAAAAGGAATAGAAGCCCAAGGTTGATATTGGAAAACCTCATAATCACTCTGAATGAGGAGGAAGTTGCCAAGGGAGATAGTATGGTATAAGGAATTATTTTCCTCGAGGAAGAGAAAGAGGCAGAGGAGGAGAGGTGAAGTGTTATGCCTGTGGAAAAACATGACACGTATCTTGGGAATGCCCCAAGAGAAAGAGAGAAGGAGGAGGTGAGGCTCACATTTCAGAAGCGAAGAAGGGGAATGTTGAGGTATAAGGTGAATAAGATGGGAAATCCTTGATGATGAGGAAGGTTATCTTGAAGCTTGAGCAAGAAGTGTAAAAACCAATGTAGAGGAATAGTTTGTTCATAATTGCTTGCAAGACCAAATACAGGGTATGAAAGGTCATAATTGATAGCGGGAGCATTGATAACTTGGTGTCCATAGAAATGGTAGAGAAATTGGAGTTGGAGACAACTGGACATCCAAATCCATATAGAGTCTCATGGTTGCAGAAAGGACACCAGGTAATGGTAACTAAACAATGTCAAGTTTAATTTAAGATAGGAGGATATATAGATGAGATTTTTTGTGATGTGATTCCCATGGATGTATTTCATGTCTATGGGGAAGGCCACAATAGTTTGACAAAAATGTCATTCATGATGGAAGAAAAAATACTTATACCCTAGAGAAAAATGGTAGAACAATCATGCTACTACCAATAGAGGATAATAAGGTGAAGGAAGAAGCCAACACAAGTATACTTCTCGTGAGTGGGAAGACAATCCTAAGTGAATTCAATAAGGAACAAGAGATGAAATTTGTTGTGGTGAGAAATCCCAGAGTCATCCTTACAAGTACTTCTATGGATGATCTTCCTGAATAAATTCAGGAGCTATTAGAAAATTTTGTTGACATAGTAGTGGATGAGTTACCTCACTCATTGCCACCGATCAGGAGTATCAGCCATCACATTGAACTCATACCAGGAGCGAGTCTACCAAACAAAGTAGTGTACATATTAACACCTCAAGAGAATGAGGAGGTAAATAAACAAGTCCAGGATTTGATGGACAAGGGTTTAGTTAGAGAGATCACGAGTCCATGTGTAGTGCCAATTGTGTTGTGTCTGAAAAAGGATGGAGGATGGAGAATGTGTATAGACTCAAGATACATAAACAAAATCACCATCCGGTATAGATTTCCTTTTCCCAGGATGGATGACTTAATGGATTGTTTGAATGGAGAAAATTATTTTTCAAAAATAGATCTAAAAAGTGGATATCACCAGATAAGGATGAGATAAGGTGATGAGTGGAAAACAACCTTCAAAACAAACAAAGGGTTGTATGAGTGACTTGTTATTCCATTTGGCTTGACAAAATCCCCATGCACTTTTATGAGGTTGATGAATGAGTTATTAAAATATTTTATTGGTAAGTTTGTGATTGTATATCTAGATGATATATTAGTCTTCAATAAAACTAAAGAAGAGAATTTTAGGCACTTAATATTAGTAATGAGAAGATTGCAATGGGAGAAGTTGTTGATAAAACTGAAGAAATAATCTTTTATGAAGACATAACTCATTTACTTGGGTTTTGTAATCTCTTCAAATGAATTGAAGATGGATCCAGAGAAGGTGAGAGTAATAAGAGAATGGTCATTGCCAAGGAGCATATTCGAGGTGAGAATCTTCCATGGATTAGAAAGTTTCTATTGGAAGTTCATTAGAAATTTCAGTGGCATTTGTACACCAATATTAGATACAGTGAAGAAGAGTCACAAGTATTTTATGTGGACAGAAGAAGATGAGAAAAGTTTCAGGATATTAAAGGAGAATATAACAGAACAACCGATTATGGTCTTGCAAGATTTCGAGAAGATGTTACAAGTACGATGTGATGCTAGTGGAGTAGCAATTGGAGTAGTCTGGAGCTAGGAAAATAAACCTGTTGCATATTTTAGTGAGAAGCTGAATGTCACCAAGAGGAATTACTCCACATATGATAAAGAATTTTATGCAGTAATTCAAGCCTTAAAGAAATGGAGGCATCGCCTTGTTCCAAAAGAATTTGTTTTGTACAACGATAATCGGGCTTTACAGTTCATAACCAGACAAGAGAAGTTAAATCAAAGACATGACAAGTGGATAGAGTTTATGAAAATTTTCACTTTTGTCATTAAACATATTTCTGGTAATGCTAACAAAGTTATTGATGCATTGAGCAGGAGATGTATGATTCTGCAGGAATTTCAAGTGAAAACCTTAGGCTTCGAACACCTTAACGAAATGTATTGTGATGATCCATATTTTAAAGAGGTGTATGAAGCATGTGCAAATATCATGCTTAGAGATAGAAGTCAATGGACAAAGTATCTAATTCAAGATGGACTGTTGTTTAAAGGTATCCAGTTGTGCATACCAAAGTGCTTGATGATAGATAATTTGTTGAAGAAAAAACATAGTGGAGGTCTAGCATGACATTTTGGCCATGCTAAGACATTTTCACAATTGAACAAATCGTACTATTGGCCAGGTATGAGGGAAGATGTGAAGACATTTGTAAACAAATGTAATATTTTCCAGTATGCAAAAGGAAAGCGACAAAACATTGGGTTATATAAACCATTACCTATTCTAGATGGGCCTTCAGATGCAATAAGCATGGATTTCATGCTGGGATAGACAAGAACACAAAAGGGAAGCGATTCCCATATTTGTTTTAGTTGACAGATTCTCAAATATGGAACACTTTATCTCATGTCAGAAAACTAATGATGCAACACACATTGCAAATCTATTTTTCATGGAAGTTGTGAGACTTCATGACTTGCCCAAGAGTATTGTCTCATAAAGAGACACTAAATTTGTTGGTCATTTTTGGAGGACATTGTGGAAGAAACTGGGGATGGAACTGTTCTTTAGTTAAGAATATCACCCTCAAAGAGATGGAAAGAGTGAGGTGGTAAATCTAAGTTTAGGAAATTTGCTGAGGAGACTAGTCACTGAACATCATAGCTAGTGGGATCATATTTTGTCACAAGCAGAGTTTGCATACAATGACTAACCAAAGAAGAGTACATGAAAGAGTCCATTCCAGATAGTATATGGAATGCAACCAAGAGAAGTATCATAGTTGAGATATTTGGAGCAAAGTGAATTTAAAAGCACTGGAGAAGAAGACTTCGCTGCATAAATGCATAAGATACATAATCAGATCAAAGAGCAGTTGCAAAACAACATCAAAGAATATAAATGCAGAGTTGATCAACATAGGAGAGAACTTCTATTTTAAGTGGGAGATCAAGTTTTGGCACATCTTAGGAAGGAAAGGTTCCCAACGGGAACATATAACAAATTGAAGTTGAAGAAGATATGACCGTGCAATATCCTAAGGAAATTTTATGCAAATGCTTATGATATAGAGCTTTGAGAGGATGTGGGTATATTGCCCATATTCGACATTTCAGACTTGTACCCTTACAGGGAATATGACACAAGAGGATCAGAATATCAAAAAGAGATCCAATGGGAGAAGCAAATGCCTATAACAGAAAATCCGCAAATGGAGAAGATTATAGATCAGAGGATTGGTAAGAAGATCAAGAGGAAACTTATTTTGAGTATTTGGTAAAGTGGAAAGGGCACCCAATAGAATATTTCAATTGGGTAAATGAAGAAGATATTCAAAATCATGGAAAGTCGCTGGAGGAGCTCATGGACAAGAGTCCATGAATTTTTATCCAGAGGAGTATGATGCAGGAGCATCATCATCAACATGCTAGTGGAGGAAAACTCAATGCCCTAGCCCGCATTTTGAAGTGATTTTGAATTTAAAGATGACATGTCACAAAAATATCTCGAAAATATTGTAATTAAAGAAGTTCTTAAATGATAAGAGTATGAGCCATCGCGTGAGATCGTTGGAGATTGCATTTTCTTCAATATAGTTGATAGTTGTACAGATTTGAAGCATTCACTCTTATCTGTTTGTACCTGTCATTTATTGTAATAAGACTTAGTGGTTGAAATATTTTACTTTGATAGGATAGAACCAAGGTAGTCAGAGGGAAAATCTCTATGAGCCTTTTTGTATAAATATATATATATATATTTTTCCCAAATGAGGTTGTTGAAAGTTATTGAAGTTGTTGTTGTTGAGGCTGCTGAAGATTAACAAAGTTGTATGAGCCCATGTATATTCCATTTGAATGAATATAATAGAGAAGCGTTAATCTAAATTGGTTGATGTTGTTGTTATTGTGTCTATCTGAATGAATGGTAGATTTTATGTTTAAGTACATTCTTTGTTATTACTTGTTCTTATGTTATGAATGCATTTACATGGTTGAATGTATGAAACTGTGAAGGTTAGATAATTTTCAATTGTTTCTCTTCTATGAGATTATGTAAGGAGTGCATAGTGTCCGCAAGGAGTGCATTGACAGAGTCTATTTTGACTCAGAATCTCAAGAGAGATAATGTGAAGATTTATTTGCAAAGAGTGAAAAGAACCACACAAGGTGTGCATAGGAAAAAACATAGTCAACATTATATTGTTCAGCAGGAACAATTGATTCATGTAAGAACTGTTGTAAGGAGTGCACAGTCTCCCACAAAGGGGTTAAGTTAAATAAACCATGTTGCAAGGTGTGAACAGGGTCAAATTTTGGCTAAGTGTCAAAGAAGTGATTTTGAGAAGTGTAAGGATTGTGTGAGAATAAACATTCTGAGAAGATTAAAATTTTTGAGGAAGGAAGAAGCTCAGAAGAGATAGTGGATGGAAACTATTTAGTATGGAGGATCCCACTGAAAATTTCCCAACCAATGAGCAAGACCCATTCAGAGGAATCATGATCTTTCCAGACCATGAGATATGGAAAATTTGCATGGAGGATAGTCTTAGATTCCTTCGACACTTTGTGTATTTGGAGGTTTGGAAGTGTTCAAGGAGCGGGATCATCAGAGTCCCGAATCCGCAGAGTAAATCGAACCCATCGGTATCAAGGAGGGTAAGTGGCAGCAGATCAAAAATTTCAGGAGATAAAGCTCCAGGATATTTGTGTGGAGCAAAGAGCGATTTCAACCAAAGTCATGAAATTCTATAGTCAGTTGTGGTCGTCGATCTGAGAAGGACACGCGTCATCAGATCATGGAATCCGAAAGTATGCACTTCAAAAAAGAGAGGAGGAAGTGGATTCGTTGACTGAAAGTCATCTGAAGCTCCAGAGGTAAGGATCCATTCTAGAAACCCATTGTTTGAACACGTGGCATCATATCTATCACTTAGACGATATGACACTTTGGGAAAATTGAAGTGTAAATTCCCAAATTTCATAAGTCCTAAAGACCAGTGTCAACGAGAATCGTTTATAAATGGATGGACATGTGGAGAGTGGATACTTACTCAGGAGGATTGACACTCCGGGAGAAAGAGAGCAGAGGAGCGTTGATTGGAAGTCATCCGAAGTGGAAACAAAGGACACATCTTAACCATTGATTGAGGTGATCATGTGGCACTCGATCCGAAGCGATGCGTACAAATAAATTCGAGAAAAAGGTGTTTGGAACACTCGAAACTCCCGAAGATGGAGTCCCAAAGTGAATCACAGTCGTTGGCTGTTGGAGAAGCGCGTGTCATAGATCTTGTCAGGGTGATTTCGCTAGTCCAGAGTTTGGGGAATTGAGAGTTAGTTGCACTCTAAACTGCCTAAGCCCGAAGTCCCCAAGGGGGAGAGTTGAAGGTTATATCCCTTGGTCATAAGGAAGAAGGTCCTAGCATAGGAGCAAGCGATCACCACTCAGTGTTACCAGGAGCGCAAGAGAAAGCATGTGCAGGGGAATCGAACCTGTGTGGGTAACCAAAAGGGGGCCTCTAAAATAAATCCAGGGTCTAGGAGATGCCCGAAGAGCTGATTTGGCTCAGTGAATTGAAGATCCTTAACCATCAGGTCGCGTAACCCTAAGGAGAGAGGGGGGGGTTTGCATAAGTTTCCCTATTTAACAAGTGGTTTATCCCATCCTCATTGCGTTTCAACCATGCATGTAATAGTACTCCAACTTCACGGGTTTCCCTACATTATTACATCATTACATGTTAGCACCGATGCCATTATCTCCCCATTAGGATCAATAATATGTGTGGTCTTCATATAAGAGATAACCTCATGCTTCCTTCTCATCATCTCGTTGTCTTTTTCCTTAGATTACCAATAAATTTGTATCATATTTTTCTTCATCACATACCACATTCCCTTACCATTATCCTCATCCATGGCCCAAATACCTTTTGTAATGTATGTATTTATTCATTTCCCCCTCAAGGAGATTCACCTATTTCCCATCCCTCGTCACTCCATCTATGATTGTTCTTTCCCAACATGAAAATTAAAACCACTTGCATTTTCCAAATCATATATTTCCTTTCTGGTAACATATCACATATCTTATATTCTCTCATTAATTTATTCTTTATAAAGGAAAAACCTAAAAGCCAAAATTGAAAGGGATATGAACAATGCTTATCTTACTTCATTTTCACAGTAACATCTCGTCATGATAGTAGTCCTCGATTCCCTTATTCAAATCTAATAAGTCACCCATGTTTTTTCCTTTTATAAACCACATTGGTTCATAGCATACCTATCATAATAGACCATCCTTTATCACTACGATTCTTAAAATTTCCATCTACCATTAGTAGAATTGAAAAATTGTCCATATTACATTAAATTTGGTGTCACTATGACCAAATTCTTAGTGACATATTTTTTTCGTTTTAAAAAGATTTTATAAATTTACTTTTTTTTTTTCTAGGCCACTCAAATTAATAAGAAGGAAAAATAGTTTTTTCTTGTTTGAAATTGGATAAGAGTTATTTTGGATTTATGTAATTGTAAAGGTTGATCATTAATATTGCAATAAAAAAGTTTGAGGGTGTTGAATATGTTTTTATATTAAAAATAATAATTTTAACAATCCTACAATTTCAATTTCAAGACTTTTTTGATTTAAGTGTACTTAAATGTGGATTTTTCCTTACATTCAAGCCCACCTAAATTGCTACCTCATTTGCAAAACCTTAGCAAGTATTGAACTTTGTGATCTATTCAATTAGAGTTCACTTCACTCTTTTTGTTTAAGCATAAATGGGGTTTCACACTCCAATATATGATATATCATTTAGAATTCTCATGATTTTGAATAGTTCATTTAGTAGTCATTAATCTATGACTAATTTCTCATGATTTTGAATTGTCCATTTAGCACACATTGCATATGGTGACACTCACATGTGCGAAGAAGTGGGATTGAAACTAGTGAAATAAATTTCATAACATCAATTATCACCTTCAGTAATTAGGACTTTCCGGGAGGTAACTCATCCCAATATTACTCTACTCAAACATGCTTAATTGTGGATTTTTCCCCACCATCAAGCTCACTTAGCTATGAGATATGATTTTCAATATTATTTGCATAGAGGAAGGCATTAATTTGTGACCCATACAACAACTAATTTCTCATGATTTTGAATAGTCCAATTAGCTCTCATTGCATATCAATCATCACCTCTGGGGTTTGTACCTGTAACCGTGACTTCTCTGGAGGTCACCCATCCCAAAACTCACTTGGATTAAGTGCTCTTAACTACATATTTTCCCCCATAATCAATCCCACTTAGCTTGCTACCCCATTTGCAAAACCTTAGAAAGTATAGTGCCTTATGAACTATTCACTTAAAATTCCATTCACTCTTTTTGTTGCTTTATTAAATTTATTTTTAAATAAATAATAACAATAAAATGTTATATATTAAAATCAATAAATTCTAATTAGATTTTGTCATAAAAAATAATTTAAAATAATAAATACATATTTTAAAAATTCCTATTTGATTAAAAATAATAAACAAATAAAATATAACTTTCTTAATTATATGTTTAGTTTAAATTATAACATTTATATTTTTAGTTTAAATTATAACATTTATAGACAATTCAAATTAAATGGATTTATAATTTCCTCAAACCATTCCCCACAAATTTGAAAAACAATTTTGATTATAAAGAGGAGACCTTTTTCAATGTTTTTTCCTTCTTGGTGAAAATGATAGCTCCTTAGCTCCTTTGATTAAAGAATATGAAGCTGATATCAGACCCACAAAATACCATGTTTGCCTACAAGATATCAAAATTTTGGTCAAAAAAGATCGCTTTTGGTCAAAGAAGATTACCTCTTTAAACTACTTATTAGAGAAGTAATTGAAATCCGTAAACACAGCAACCTAAACAAAAACAGTAACCTAAAATTAAATGAAAATTGGTTCCCCTTAATTCATAAAAATAAAAATAAGAATAGAAAAGTAATTCTCAAACCTTCTATTTTTTTAATTTTAAATAAATATTAAAACTTTCTTTACCAACTATTTTTTTAATTTTAAATAAATATTAAAACTTTCTTTAACAGTATAACACTAATAAAAAAACATTTTTAATATTAATTAATTTATTTTATTATTTACTATTATTAATAACATTACCAAATAAACCTTCCATAAATAAACCCTCACTTTAAACACTAATTAAAATACCTAATATATTATTATGTAAATTAAAAAAATTAATATTAACCAAAACTCTTAAAAAACACTAACCTATCTTCATGAAAAATACTTAAAAA
Organism: Picea engelmannii; assembly: GCA_009831015.1. NCBI lineage: Eukaryota > Viridiplantae > Streptophyta > Pinopsida > Pinales > Pinaceae > Picea > Picea engelmannii. Next base: position 262,063 of record ML804621.1, on the reverse strand, counting down.
AAAAAAAATTATTAAAACACTTTTTTAAAACTCTTAAAAAACAGTAACCTATCTTCATTAAAAAAAAATCTTAGAACACAAAATTTATTAAAACACCTTTTCATCACTTAAAATATAAAAATAACCATTATTTAAATAAGAAATTTAATAAATAAAACTCTAACAACTTAATTAAAGTCTTTAAATTTTAGCTAAGGTTCTAGTAGGCACATAGATCTCCATGAGATCAAGCATTTATATCAAACTCTTCTCATCATTTTAAAATATAGGCTTCTTGTCATGTATTCTAATATGAATTTGAAACGTGGACAATCCCATCTATCTATTTAGAATACCATCTATCTATTTAGAATACTGTGGTTTTTCCAAACACTTTTAAAACAATCTTCACCACAAAAATCACATTATAATTTATGATATAATAAAAAAATTAAAGAATTATAATTCCAATTGTATTAAAAAAATTCTCGAAGTATTGGTGACAGTTTAGTTGACGGATAGTGAATAATCCTAGTTAACGTTTTATTACTTACCTAGACATGCAAACCAATGGTTATGCATTACCTTATCGTAATAAATTCTTAGAGACTACATATGTTTACTGATTGTGCATGCGATAGTCCAAATCTAGTTTAATAGGTTTAGTTAATGATTAACAACACAGTGCGATCCTATATTAACAATGTTTCTCGATATTTAATAAGTTTGGGTGTTGCGAGCTTCAGTTATGGATACGCACACCACTCGCTAATAGTTAATTTCCAACTGTCCACTTCCTATCCAATTGATCTTTCTTAAACAAGTTATTAAATTCTGTAAAACCTATCGTATTCTTGATCATATCACGAAAGAAACCAATCTATGGGTGTTGGAGATATCAAACAATAAATTCAGTGGAACTATTCCCTCTCACATTGGATAGTTGTGGAATCTCAATAAATTTATGGCTAGTCATAACAATATATCAGGGACTATTCCAGTGTGGAACTTACTAGTTTATGTAGAATTATGAGTAAACAATTACACGAACAACTAATACATTCATATATAGTCTTCAGATTTCTACAAATGGAAATGGCTAGAAATCATATGCAACTAATTCTAATCATCTAAAGCTCATTCTAAATAACCTTAAATTATGTTGAGAACACTAACTAACCCTAAATAATGTTGCAAACAATCGAATCAAAATTTATTGACAATGTAATAGTCTGTCGGTAGTTGCAATAATAGAAATTAAACATTATCTTCAACACTCCCACTTAATTATTAATGAGGTGATTCCAATGATCTTTATGATCTAAATATTAGGGGGGATCATATTTTAAGTTCATATATATAAGTCATAAATTCATATTTTTTTGTAAAAGGGAAATTGGTAGATACGTAATTGACGGAGTCAAAACTAATCAAAATTGAGTTCGTAAAAAATACAATGTTTTCTAGGCCTCAAAATCATCTTCCCTTTCTCTTTCACCATCAAAGTATGGTGTCTTAATCTTCCTTAACTCTCCTTGCAAAATATTCAATTCATGTCTTCTTCTTTGGTGCCTAACATGAGACATTTCTAGACTACTTATGGAATCTTCTAATGCATAAAATTTCCTTGTTGGGTAAGGAGGCGAGTGATGTCTATGCGTTTTGATAGAACAACTTGAATAACCATCCCTTTTTTAGCTATCTCTTCTTTCATGATATCCTCCTTCTTCTTCCCATCTTGATTTTGATCCATTCTTTGCTTGCCTCTGCAACTGATTTAGGCTTTGTATCACTTGAGCATTTATCTGATTTTTTTCTCTCATCAGCCTCTCATTATCTTCTTTGTAACTCTGCACTTCTATTCTCAAGCTTATTACAGTCTCTATTAAAGTTTCTTTCTCCCCTATGCCCTTGTTCCCATTGGATTATGTCTCTCATTACAAACAATGACATTTTGTCCTTTGGCTTCTTTATCACCACTGAAGCCTCCCTCTCTTTCCTCCAATTCTTGAATATGAATTATTATATTGAACTGATATGTTTATACCCCCTAATTATGCAAAATGTGCAAGAAACCATTTTTGTTAGAAATATCCATATCATAGAAAATTTTCAATTAATGCTATAAGTCCTTTTTATGCTCAATTTATGAAGGTTTATATCACAATTCTCCAAATTATAATACTTTCAGGATATTCTCCTCCAAATCATGTTTCCAAATATCGTACTCATGCCCCAATCTGATCTCTGAGTTGGAAGTTATGGTTTCATGAAAAACTCATTTTCACCCCATTTGTGCATTTTCTCCATTGGTGTAATTTTATTGAAATGCTCAATTTGGTAAACTGCAAAGAAAAATATGTCAGGAACTAGAGAAAATTTTGTATGAGGCTTAAAAAATAATAATTACAAGGAGTTCATAAAAACTCTAATATTTGTAATGTGATTCTCTAGTAAAAAAAAATGGAGTAATCTGGAAATGACAATTTTTCCCTTTTTCACCCCTTTTTCCAGACTCTCGCTATCTCTCAATCTATGCACTTCTGGAAAACTTTCACTAAATCAAATTTGTTTATCTTGATGAGTGTATAAAATAATGACTAAATAAAATTTTTAATTTTTGTGATCTAGGGTCACTTTTCCTCCAAAAATCTCAAAAATCTTAAAAAGGCCCGAAATGTGGATTTTCGCCTATTTCAACATCCCCATTCTAATCCCTTTACGATTTATTTAGTTCCTTCATGGGTTATTTATTTTTATTGTTTTTTGGACTATCTCCATGAATTTCGTCTTAATATGGACCTCTTCCAATGATATGGACCCATACATTTAAAAATCACTATTTTACAATTTCGGACAAATCCAGGTAGAAATGGACAAGGTCTCTCTAAGACACTTTTGTATATCTCCTCTCTGCAGAAAAATCCATAAATTTCATCCCAATATGATGTAATTTCTCTATTTATGGTCAAAATAAGAAAATGTCTCCAAACGTTTTTTTTTTTAACTGATGGACAGTTTGTCCTATGTGGAAATCTGCACTGTCAATCTCAATTTGGTAGAGATCTGGAACGTTTATCTTCTTTGGAACCTCTAAAGTCCTAAACACTATCGGGCTCATGTCGTCGGGAAACCTCCATTGGAATACACAACTTGCCATGTTCCTTGTCCCTTCTGAAATCCAAGCTTTGATAGACTATTGGGCTCACTCTATTAGACTAGATCATCGAAAACATTCCTGAATGAACCCTCCAACAACTTCCTTCCGAGGACTCTCAGAAACCATTCTTACCAAATCCATGCACTCAGTTTCCATGAGACATTATCTGATTCACACACCCTTTATGACATGTCCTCTGATATGGCATGCTGACGTGGCGACTTACATGGCATTCTCCTTAGCCATCGGCCCTTCCAAGACAACATGATCGTCTGATAGATCAAACTATTAGGAATTATGTCGATCAAAGAACACGATCATCTCAAGGTCCAAAATTGTGCACTAATTACCGCAGTCATACTGACTTCATTGGAACTCTTCGGATTTTTTTTTTCTAAAAGAACATATTTGCAAGATATGATGGTTGAGAATGACCCTGACTAATATAACGACTCTCTTTCTTTCGAGATTCTATTGTCGGGATTCTCTTCTTCGAACTTCAAACTTATGTATGAATTCATACCTTCCAAAACCACCCTCCCGAGAACTCTATGATTGAGAATGATATCGATTGATCCAACGACTCTTGTTATTTGGAGCTTCTATCGTTGGGATTCTCTTCTTCATAATTCAAACCTTTGTCTGAATTCAGGCCTTCTAAATCCATCCTTCCGAGATATCTACGGCTAAGAATGGATATGACTGATCTAATGGATAATTTTATTTCGGTCTTGTGCCATGAGATTCCTCCCTTCGGAATCAACCTCACACTCGACTATGAATTATTTTCGAGACTCCCTTCCTAAAGGCCTTTCGAGAATGCCTTACTTTGATTATCTACGACTGAATTTCGATCGTTGATCCTCATGGTTGAATTAATCTAGGCCGTCAGTATACAAAACTACATTTCACCATGAAACTCATAGGAACGCGACTTCCAAGGCATAATTCAACTCTGCAATTGCAGATTGACTCCATAAAGCACTTCTTTGACTACTATGAAGCACTGAAATTTGAAATCTTCTTCAAATTTTGGGATTTCACTTCTGGTCTTCTCCGTTTTCCCCCCAAATTTGTCACAGACAAATATGAAACAAAAAATTTGTCAAATTGTCACTAGTTTTTTCCCATACCAATTTGGTGTTGAAACAGAAGATCTGATACCAATTTGTAACGTACCCAACCACCCACATGTTAGTCATGCTACTTCAAAATGTACTTCAAAATTGATTTTGAAATTATGATAACAATTGTTTAATAAATAATCATGCAAGACTCACATGCAATAATGAAGATTCATGCTACAACATAAAAGCAATGAACAATATGTTATGCACAACAATAACCAACAAGAATGCATAATATAAATACAAATTTCAAAGATAAGACACAGTGGAAATAAATATACAAGTAGAGAAACACATTAAAAAGGGAACTTATCTTTATTAAAACCAATCACCAACTGGTTGCATATCAAGGATGTTCCACCCAACCAAAGATGTTGCTATTCCAATTCTCAACAACAAGTCACCCCCAAGCCAGGGCTATGAATCCACAAAGACAGTTCCAGGGTGTCACTCAGCTTCCCAAACTAGTCAGAACTCAAGATCTCACAAGTTTTTAATCACACAATGGTTCTAAATACACCATCTCTCTTCTTTCTAGCATGTACAACCCAAGAGAATGGACCCCCTTCTTTTCCACACAGTCCATCAGGCTATCCACCTCCTTCCAGGGACCCATTGCATCTAGTTAAGAATCTCCATGCTACAACTCTCGGGATTCGTATTTGTGAATACAATTTAGTACATTCCAATTCATCTCTGGCATGTGGGCATCAATTCATGGATGGAATACACCAGAGTTTTCTATAACCAACAAACAACAACTTATTTTCCAATAATTCATTTTTCTTTTCCCAACCCAGATCAAGAATGAATGAGGAATAATGAATGATAAATAATGAATGAAAAGTGAACATAGTGAAGAGTGTGAACCCCTAACAACGCAAGAATGGATTTATATATTTACATGAAATAAAGAACCACATGCCCTTCCCCCAAGAAGCTCATGTAACTATTATTCTCCATTAAAACTAAAATGGGTAAATAAAATATAAAATAAATACTTAGCCCCTTAAGCCTCCTCTCGTGTGATATCATAGCCTCCTATAACTCTTGTCCACGTTCGTCTAACAACCAACAATGTATTTTATTATTAATAATAATCAAAGAATTACATTAACTAGACACTCCAACCTCATTTAATTGTTTGGGAATTCTTCCCTTTCATAAAATAAACAAAATACATTATTTAATATGGGGATTCAAAACCAGGGTATTACATATAACTAGAATGATAACATGAGGTAATGCTTTGGATAACATAGTAATTTATACAATCATTGGGTTTCGATATTGTTGTTTTTGGAGACTGATTATATTCATGTTTCATATGTCTTTGTTTTCAGCCGTGTTTATACCCCATGAAGATTGTACACTCCAGAATACTATACACCCCTCCACGGGGGGGTGGGGGGGGGGGGCGCTTTCCCCCNGGGGGGGGGGGGGCGCTTTCCCCCTCTGTGAGGTCCGAGGGGATGATAATATTTACATTAGGACTATTTTAAGTCTTTTTCCAGCAGAATATTTACATCTTGAATAGTTAGATGTAGAAACAACTTTTCTCCATGGGGATTTGGAGGAAGAGATTTATATGCAAAATCCACAAGGGTATGAGGTCAAAGGGAAGAAAAATTTGGTATGCGGGTTGAATAAGAGCTTGTATGGCCTAAATAAAGTTCCAATGTAGTGGAATTTTAAGTTTGAGAGGCTTATGAAAGAACACAGTTATAGTGTATGTCATTCTAATCACTGTGTTTAGTTTAAAAAACTAGAAATATAAGCTATATTATATTGCTATTGTATGTAGATGACATGCTTGTTGCAGGGTTTAATATGTAGGATATAAATTTTCTCAATAATAAATTAGCTAATTCATTTGTGATGAAGGATTTGGGTGCTACAAAGAAAATCCTTGGTATGAGAATAACAAGAGATAAGAAAAATCGCAAATTGACATTGAATGAAAAACCAGTTAGTACACCTTTGGCCAACCAATTCAAATTAACTAAAGAAATGTGTCCCAAGATACATGAGGAGATAGAATACATGTCCAGTGTCCCTTATACATAGGTAGTTGGTAGCTTGATGTATGTGATGGTTTGCACAAGACTAGATATTGCATATGCAATGGGAGTTGCCAATAGGTATATGAAAAATCCAGTTAAAGAACATTGGGAGCCAGTAAAGTGGATTATAAGGTATTTGAAATGTATTTTTACTCATGCATTATGCTTTGGAGGTTCATACATTGTTCGAAAGGGATATGTTGATTCAGATATGACATGTTATAAATATAGCAGGAGGAAAACCACATGTATGTTTTTAATATAGGTGGAACAACAGTAAGTTGGATTTCAAAACTACAAAAGGTTGTTTCACTTTCAACAATAGAGGCAGAGAATGTTGTTGCTACAGAGGCTAGTGAAGAGATGATTTGGTTACAAAGGTTTATCAAGGAATTTTGAAAGAAGCAAGAGAATAGTAGGTTGTACTATGACAGTGAGAGTGCCATTCATCTTGCAAATAAATCAACCTTCCATTCGAATACTAAGCATATAAAACTCAGGTAACATTACATATGATCTAGCTTGGAAGATGGACATGTGAAGTTAGAAAAGATACACACTAGCCAAAATCCTGTAGACATGTTAACAAAGGGAGTAACCAGGGAGAAATTGAGTTCCTTGTCAGTTTCAGTTGGTCTTCAAGCATGAAGGTGAAGATGAGAATTTTTCTAGGTCCAAGGTGGAGTATAGTCCAACAAGTACAACAACACTGGAGTTATTGTGATTAGTCTCCAAGTGGGATATTGTTGGTTGTGGAGACCGATTATCTTCTTATTTCATAGGTATTTGTTTTGGCCATGTTTATACCCCATGAAGACAATACACCCCAGAATATTGTAGACG
>ML804621.1:234023-254883 GCA_009831015.1 Picea engelmannii | reverse complement strand
GGGGGGGGGGTTATAAGAGGGGCTTTCCCCACCTGCGGGGTCGTGGGGGGGCATCCCCCCAGCTGTGGGGTCCAAGGGAAAATATCCCGAAGGAAAAAATTCCTTGTAAATGTATATTTTAATTTCATAGTAAATATGGACCGTTCATTATAAGGTCGCAGATCTAATGGTAGAAGTTATGTTAGGGTTTTTTTTCCCTAGAAGGAAACCCTCTTTTATGAGAGAAATTTATTACGATTATGTATCATTGTAAATATTGTATTATGAGAGAGGAGACTGGGAGATAAAGAAGAGGAATTTACATTGGGTGTGTTTTAGGTTGTATCCCTTCATTTGTTGGATAATAAAAAAGGAAGGACTGAACAATTTATCTGGTGGACGTAGCCCACATTGGGTGAACCACCTATATCTATGTCTCTATCTTTTGTGTCTTATTTCTGCATTTTATTTTATTTTATTACTATGTGATCATGTTTTTCTAACAACTAGTATCAGAGCGAAAGGTAACTCGCAAGAAAATTAGGTTCTTGGTTTGAGTGGGAGAAATGGTGGAAGATGGAAAGTTTAGGGTCGAGAAATTTAACTACCAAAACTACAAGTTATGGAAGATGCACATGGAAGATTATTTATATAAGAAGGATCTATTCCTAGCATTGGGTGGAATAGAAAAGAATATGACGGCCATGAAGAAAAAATAATGGGAGGTTCTTGAGAGAAAGGCACTAGGAACGATACAGTTGATCCTGAAAGCATCGGTGGATTTCAATATTTCGAAAGAAAATAAAACGAAGGAGTTGATGGATGCATTGGATAAAGTGTATGAAAAACCCTTGGCATCCAATAAGGTATTTCTAATGGACAGATTATTTAATATGAATATGTCAGAAGGTGGGTCTATTGCAGATGATTTAAATGAATTTAATACGGTTACTAATCATCTAAGTTCTATAAAAGTGGACTTTGATGATGAGGTCGGGGCTCTTCTAATCTTGTGCTCATTCCTAGAATGTTGGAACTCATGGATATAAGTAACTTTATATCTGGTTCAAACAATTTAAAATTTGATGATGTTGTTGTTATTATCCTTAGAGGGGAAATGAAATGGAAAAGAATAGGTGAGACATTAGGTAATGTGTTAAACATGGAGAACAGGGGAAGACAAAAGGATAGAGGAAAGGGCTTAGGGAACCGTGGGAATTCTAGGAAGGGCATATCCAAATCTAGACTGGGAAAGAAAGGGTTTTGGAATTGTGGGAAGAAAAGACATATGAATAAATACTACAGAGCTCCAAAGAAAAAAAGAGATGGACAGTAGGAGAAAAATCAGGAAGCAAATGTAACAGGTGATGTGTTACAAGATGCTTTGATTCTTTCTATAGATAATATTTCTCAGTATTGGGTAGTAGATTCAGAGGATTCATTTCATGCCACATCCCATAGGAAACATTTTCTATATTATGTTTAAGGTGATTTTGGACAGGTTCATTTGGGTGATGGTGCACCATGAAAAATTGTTGGAATGGGAAAGGTAAAAATAAAGAAAAGGAATGGAAACCAGTGGTTGTTGGAAGGGGTAAGACATGTTTCATATATAAGGAAAAATATAATTTCAACAGAGAGGTTGGAAAGTGAAGGTTGTATATCCATATTTACAGATAAGGTGTGGAAGGTCACTAAAGGATCACTGGTGATAGAAAAATGAGAGAAGGTAGGTACATTGTATTTATGTATTGGTAATACTGACCCTTATATCTCTTTAGATTCTAGAAGAGTGGATACAACACTGTGGAATCATAGGCTTAGACACATGAGTGAGAAGGGGATGCATATACTTCACAAATTTTTTTTTTTTCCAGATATTAAACAAATTGATTTGGATTTCTGTGAGCATTGTGTTTATGGAAAACATAAGAGAGTCAAATTTCTCAGAGTCGGAAAAGAAAAGAAGAGGGAAAGGTTAGATATTTTGCATACAGATGTATGGGGACCAACTCAGGTATCATCTCTTGGTGGATCTCATTATTATGTTACTTTTATTGATGATGCAACTATAAAAACTTGGGTTTATTGCATTCGACAAAAATATGATGTTTTTGATACTTTTAAGAAATGGAAAGCTTTGGTTGAGAATGAGAAAGGAAAAAGGTTGAAGTGTCTCAGATCAGGAAATGGAGGTGAATATTGCAGTAAGGAGTTTGATGATCAATGTTCATACCATGGGATTCGTAGAGAGAAGACAGTTCCAGGAACACCACAAGAAAATGGTGTGTCAGAAAGGATGAACAGGGCAATCATGGAGCATGCAAGGAGTATTAGATTGCATGTTGGGTTGCCCTTACAGTTTTGGGCAGATCCTGTAGATAATTCTATTTACTTAATAAATAGAGGAACTTTAATCTCTTTGTATGGTGGAATTCTAGAGGAGGAATGGACAGGTTAAAAGGTAATTTTTTTTTTTTTAATAATTTCAGTTGTAAAGCATTTTTCCATATTGATAAAGAAAATAGAACAAAGCTTGAGGAAAAATCCAAGAAGTGTACTTTTATTGGATATATTGTTAATGATTTTGGTTATCTCTTACAGGATTATGAAAATCACAAAATAATTAGGAGTAGATATGTCATATTCAATGAGAATATCATGTAGAAAGATTAGTTGTAGGGAAAGAAACATGAAAAAAAAAACCAAAATACATAGTGATTGATGAGATCACTAAAAAATAAATTCCGAAGGTACCAGAAAATAAAAATGTACAACAACAGGAGAAAAAAGTACCTCAAACTCTTGCAAGTGTTTTTAGAAGATCTACTAGGTTAAGTAGACCCCCTGAATGATACTCTCGTTCATTTTATTATTCATTGTTCACTGATTCTCGTGACCCAGAATGTTATGAAGAGGCAATGTAGGTAGACACTAAAAAGAAGTGGGAGCAAAGCATGAAAGAGGAAATGGATTCCCTGGTAAATTAACATACTTGGGATTTGGTTCAGTTGCCTTCAAGAAAAAGAGCATTGCAGAATAAATGGGTTTACTGGTTGAAGGAAGGATATGGAGGCAAAAAGAGGTACAAGGCTAGACTTGTTGTAAAGGGGTTTGCACAAAAGAAAGGTATATATTTTGATGAAATATTTTATCCAGTTATTAAAATGACTTCAATTAGGACTATTTTAAGTCTTGTGGCAGTAGAATATTTACATCTTGAACAATTAGATGTAAAAACATCTTTTCTCCATGGGGATTTAGAGGAAGAGATTTATATAAAGCAGTCATAGGGGTATGAGGTCAAAGGGAAGGAAAATTTGGTATGCAAGTTGAAGAAGAGATTTTATGGCCTAAATCAAGCTCCAAGGCATTGGTATTTGAAGTTTGATAGGTTTATGACAGAACAAGGTTATAATATATGTCATGCTAATCACTGTGTTTATTTTAAAATACTAGAAAATGGAAGCTATATTATCTTGCTATTGTATGTAGATGATATGCTTGTTGCAGGGTCTAATATGAAGGATATAAATGTGCTCAAGAATAAATTAGATAATTCATTTGTGATGAAGGATTTGGGTGCTGCAAATAAAATCATTGGTATGAGAATAACAAGAGATAGGAAATATCGCAAATTGACATTGTCTCAGGGTGAGTACATAGAGAAGGTGTTGGAGAGGTTTAGAATGCATAATACAAAACCAGTTAGTACACTTTTGTCCAACCATTTCAAATTAACCAAATAAATGTGTCCCAAGACACAAAAGGAGATACAATACATGTCCAGGGTCCTTTATTCATTAGTAGCTGACAGCTTGATGTATGCGATGGTTTGTACAATACTAGATATTGTACATGCAGTTGGAGTTGTGAGTGTTGACAATATTGGTAGTGTGTTGTCATTGATCGCAACATGAGTCAAACATGTACGATAATCTAAGAAAAAGGAAGATCACCTAGTGCCAGAAGCAATCCGTGATCACTGTTGATCATGATAAGATCAACAATAATCCTATGATTCTAAAGTTCAAGATTAGTAGCACGCAGAGAATCCATGTACAGAAGGAATAATGAAGTACAAGGAATTAAGAGCTCATGAGGGTTAGTGACTTAAAATCAGTGCATAAATGAATGCACAAACAATTATTAAAAATCTTAGGAGAAATAGCGATGAAACAGATCAGAAGTAAGAAACGTTAATAGAATCTTAGAAGGGAAAGCGCATAGTAGAAATAGGATAGGGATCGAAATCTCAATAGATCAACGATCTTGGTTCAGTTGGATTCCAAGTATAAACCCAAAATATGAGAAGATATGACGCACAAGAGGCACATAAGAGATGATGCACATGAGCCATCCATTATCATTTTGGGACAGTCGAGGACCGTCATATTGAGGGAAAGTCAGAGCTTGGGAAGAATTGTATCTCAATCGACATATCTCAAGCAGGAGCTTCGGGTGGTTTCCCAGTCGTTAGATCAAAAGTCGATCTAGATTCAAGTATTAGTCGTCGATCTGGAATGGAAAAATTAAACCGTTAGATCATAAGGTAGTCAACTCCGGCGCTGACCAACTCTAGTGGAAATTGGAGAAATAATTACTTGGACCTCCGAAGCCCTGAAGATATGGAGTCACAAACTCCCATCGTCAATCAGATCAGTAAATTCCTTCAATTGTTGATTTATCCAGAGCTTTCCAAGAAACATGTTGACTACTTCGATGTTGACCAACTCTGGTAAAAATTGGAGTAAAAAATTACCTGGAACTCCGAAGCCCCAAAGTCCCGAACTCCCATCGACCGTCGGATCAGGAAATCCAGTCAACCGTTGATATGGAGTACCTATGACCGTTAGATCCAGGAGGAGGATATGTGACACATCAGGAGATCCATGTTAGCAAGACCATGTCAGCAAGGACACGTGGTGCATTCATATGGTGACAAGTGTCAAGTTCTAGTTGGAACTTTAGGTATACGAATGTCACGAATCTAAGTGACACATGGAAGCCACTCATCCAGTGCCACGTCAATAAGATACGTCACTCTGGGAGTAAGCTCTTCAGGCATATCCATTTTCTAGTACCATCAAATACTCGAAGCGTCGAAGGACCAAGTAAATGATGGTTGTTGATCTAAGATCTTTCAAGTTCTCTCGATCGCTGATCAAGTATAGTGGAAGGATAAAGTAAGCGTAAAGCACGAAGTAACACTAATCATTGATCTACTTTGATAGAATTCTCAACCATTGATCAAATACACTGGAAGGATAGAGTAAGCGTAAATCACAAAGTAATGCTAATCGTTGAGCTACTTCAGGAGCATTCTGGACCATTGATCAAGTACAGTGGAAGGATAGAGTAAGCATAAATCATGAAGTAACTCTAGTCATTGATCTAATTCGGGATCATTATCGACCGTTGATCAAGTACAGTGGAAGGACAACATAAGCAAAGGCATTAACTAATAGAAAATAGTCACTACCACTTTATGACTTATTCGGCAGGTTATCACTCCAGAGGAATTGAACTACTTCATAGATCTAGTAACCCAGAGTCCCAGAGTAACGAAGCTTCAAAATAAGATCTGGACCATTGAAGTTTACGGAAACATGTCAACTCAATATTAACATACTATACACACTTCGGTGAAATTTAGTTCAGGAGAATTGGAAGTTTATAAAAAGAACAAACTCCCAAAGCTGTGAAGTACTGGAGGAAACTAAATTCGTCCATCTCACGATTGAATTCCAACCATCAACAATGAGGATTAAAATCATGAATTGAATTTGCTTGAGATATAAAACTTTGGAATATATCACTTCAGAGATAACAAGAATTTGTTGAAGAGAAGAAATGTTTTGGAGCATCGAAGACCGAATAACACGGTCCTAGCACTTGACATATGGGGGATAAAAAGAAAAAGGGGAAATTTTTTGAAGCACAAAACATCGGTCTTGTGATAGAGGAATAAGAGTGAAAGAAGAGGTAGTGTTTAATTAATAAGCATGTGGTTTTGCGCATATGGTGATATGAAAAATATGGTTTGAAGGAAGCACCTCATACAAATTTCATTTATGTAAACAACTTAAAGTCTGTAGAATAATTCAACAGAGAATTAGCACCAGGACAATATAGAGAATCAGTAAAAGCTTGAATATGATCTGTTGGTTAACTGAGAATGCAACAAAAGCATGAGAACGATATAATGAGTCGATCCATGTCTATGATCAACTCATAAGGACAAAGTTTGAAATCAATATTAGTTAGTTAAAAGAAGAGGTGTGATGGTTCAAACAAATAGACATAATGGTTCAAACTCATACCTATTGGGAGACTATATAAACAAAGAAGTATGGTGAACAAAGGTGTAGTTGAATTTGTTGAAGTATATATATTTATATATAATGGATTGAGTGAAGGTTCATTCGATCAAGTTGTTGCCTATTTACAAGATGGGTATTTATGAGGATTGGATTCCTCACATCTTAGTTGTATATGAGATCAACAAGCTGGGACTTGTTATGAGGGTTGGATTCATGATTTCTCAGTTGGATCTAAGAAATACAAGATGGGTCTTGTAACAAAGAGATGGGTCTCTCAAAATTGTTTGAAGATAAAGATTGATCTTATGTATTCATTCAAGTTAAATAAATAAATAAAATATTTATTGTTTTATATATTGGTTGAGAAAATGAAATAAATATATGTTGTTCAATTAATTTATGAAAAGTGGAAAATTGCCCAAAGTTTTTTGACACTGATCCACCCCCCCCCCCTCTCAGTTTCAAGTGTAGATTTCAACAATTGTTATTAGAGCGGGCTCCTTAAACACAATTTAAACACTAGAAGGTAGATTCTGAAGAAATGGGTGGACAAATGGATCTCTACACAAATGAAGCTCCCCTATTTGATGGAACATATTATTCTTCATGGAGGGAAAATATGAAAAGATATCTGAAGTCAAGAGGATATGGAGTTTTTTATTCAGTAGTAAGTAATCCCTGGCACTTAACTAATTCAAAGAGAAAAACTAAAACTACAAAGGAAGTAAGGAGAAACAATTCATTAGCCTTAAAAGAAATCCATGATGGATTGTTAGACCAAGTCAAAGAAAATATGAGACACTACAAATCTTCTAAATAATTATGGCTCCACCTAGATTTTTTTTTTCAAAATGAAGCACAAGAAGAAGATAAATCCTATTAAAGTAAGGAACAAGACTAGGATAAAGAGGATTCCTGTTAGAATAAAGAAAAAAACTCAGAAGAAGATAATTCTTATCCAAATAAGGAACAAGATAAATAAAAGGAGAATTCCAATCAGATTGAAGAACATAATATAGAGAAAGAGATTTCTAATCAAAATGAAATGAAACATTTGATGGAAACCTCAGTTAGCAATGAAGAAGACAACCTCATCAACGAATTGAGGCATACCTCAATAATCACTAAAGAAAAATTACATAATCTTAATACTGGTGTTACAGTTGCAATAAAAGAGATTCATATGGAAACAAGAAATGTTATACATATTAAAATTCATATGGAGGCTATTGAAAATATTGAGTACACAAATATGTGCACTCTAGAAGAGTTGGAGAAACTTCAACATAAATATATGTTTCTACTTCAACAATTAGATCAATCTAGTGATGAAGAGTTTGAACAGAGATTTCATCTAGACGACAAAGAAAAAGAGATCAGAAAATTGAAGATTGAAGTTGATCATCTGATAAAGGAAATAGAATAATTGAAAAAACATGATAACAAAAGAAAATAAGTACTAAAATAAATAGAATAATTAGTTAACATTCTAAAGTCTCAACTTGAGTAAACTAAAGAAAGTGAACAAGACCTGAAGATCTAGTTAACTAGGAATTTTTTTTTTCCACACATTAGAATTGGAAATAATCAACTTAAAAAGGATAAATGACAGTACTAATGCAGATCTAATGACTCAAATTAAAGAATATAAAAAAATGAATAATCCTAGAATATCCAATTCACTAAAAAGGAAGAATCATGCCACATGTTGGAATTGGAGGCCATCAACCTCAAAAGGATTCAACTAGAAAACAAGGAAGAAATCAAAAGATTGAAAACTAAAATTTTTGATCAAACAAAAGATATGAAATAGTTGAAGACATATGACAAAAATAATAAATGCAAAGAAGTCTGGGATGAGATAGAAGAAATAGTCATCAATCTAAAGACTCAACTTGAACATGCTAAGGAAATGGAAGAATCACTGAAGATTCAGTTGACTAAAAAGGAAGAGACATGTCACATGTTGAAATTAGAAATAGTCAATCTCAAAAATATGATTGAAAAGACAAATAAAATTGTCAATTTCTAGAATAGGTCAGCTATCCTAGATAATATTTGGAATAGTCAAAGATCGATTGATGACAAAACAGGTCTTGGATACAATAAAAAAGAAGACAATGAAAACTTGTGCACCACTTACAAACATGAGAAAGGATCATCCTTCTCAAAAGGAAAAGGTTCAATTACAAATAAATTACAAGTCATGAACTTTGCTAAGGAAGGAAGCTATAGAAGTAAAAAGGAAGAATAAAATCAAAAGACAGATCTCTCAAGCCAAAATAAATTCAAGAATGGAAACACCTTCAATGGATATTGATTTTCTTGTCATAACTTTGGACATAAAGAAATGGATTGCAAGAAACTAGAGAAGGGATATATAAGAATATCCAAAACTCAATTAGATATTGGAGATGCAATTTTGTTGGGCACACAACAAAATGTTTTCATACAATGAGATGTTACAACTATGATAGGTTTGGGAACAAATCCCAAAGCTACATGAGTTAAAAAATTCAATCCTTAAATAAGTCATTTAAGTCAAGGAGAAAACCTAATAAAATTTGGAAGAAGAAAGGAGATCGCAAATCTCCAAAAGCACAATTAGAAAGAAAAGGTCCAAAAAGAAGAATATCTCATAGAAATATATGGATAATAAAATCTGAAAGAGAAAGCAAGAAAGATGATATTGCACTTGAAAATGAATAAATTAATAACAAGAAAATGATGGGTGAAGGTCCTAATAAGGAATGTGAAATTCAATATGAAATAGATCAAGCTCAAGAAAGGGAAGTCCCTATAGAATAATATGACACAATACTAATGATGTCATAATCCTTTAGCCAAAGAAAGAAAAATCATTGATAGGGGGAGTAGTAGAATACAAGAAGGATAAAATGAAGAAAGGAGAACATCGCCTTAGGGGAGTATAACCTCAGAGGGAACAAGAAAATATATTTTTTAACATTTTTGCAAAAAGGGGAGAAGATAAAAAGTAGTAGAGAAGTTCAAGGGGTATCAATCAACAAAGATCAATTGATAAAAAAAAATTGGTATTAAATCAATTGGTATCAATCCTCAATTGATATTCCTGTGAAATATCAAAGAAGAATAAGAAGCATATCAAGAATATTAGTAATATTCGTACCCTTGTCCTATTTCACAAAGGAAATATAGTAAAACCTCAGGGGGAGTATTTTGGTTATCAAATAAGAAATTAATTAGATTAGGTTTAAAAGACTTGATAATTACAAATTAGAATCACAACAAGTTGGTATAAAAAAAAAAAACAAACAAACAAACAAACTACTTATTTGTAGCACAAATATCCCAATGGACTAAGATAAGAAGTTAGTAAATTCACAGGGGAACAAAAATAGTTAGATCCTCACTCTTTTTCATTGATGTCAAAGGGGGAGAGAAGCAGTAAAATAAAATTAAGCAGAAAACAAATGTACTATCAGATAGAAAAGAATATCAATGATAGGGGGAGCAAAGGTATGCAATCATTCTTGTTTTACAAACATGTTTCCCTCAATGACAAAGGAAGAGATTTTTGACAGTATTGGTAGTGTGTTGTCATTGATGGAAACATGAGTCAGATGTGTACAATAATTAGAGAAAAAGGAAGATCACCCAATGGTAGAAGAAATTCATTATCACTGTTGATCACGATAAGATCAACAATAATCCTATGATTCTAAAGTTTAGGAGAGGTAGCATGCAAAGAATCCATATAGAGAAGGAATAACAAAGTACAAGGAATTAAGAGCTCAGGAGGGTTAGCGACTGAAGATCAATGCATAAATGAATGCACAAAAAGTTATTAAAAATCTTAGGAGAAATAACGATGAAACATATCAGAAGCAAGAAATGTTAATCGAAGATTAGAAGGGAAAGAACATTGCAGAAACGTAATAGGGATTGAATTACCGAAAGATAAACAATATTGGTTCAGTTGGAATCCAATTATAAACCCAAAAGATCAGAAGAGATGACTCACAGGAGGCTCGAAAGAGATGACACACATGAGGCTCAGAAGAGATGATGCACAAGAGTTGTCCATTATCATTTCGAGATAGTCGAGGACCATTAAATTGAGGGGAAGTCATAGGTTGGGAATAATTATATCTCAACCAACATATATGAAGGAGGAGCTTTGGGTGGTTTCCTAGCTATTAGATTAATATTTGATCTAGATTTAAGTATTAGCCATCGATCTGGAATGGAAAAATCTAACTATCAGATTAGAAGGTAGTCAACTCCGGTGGAAATTGGAGCAATAATTACTTGGACCTCCAAAGCCCCGAAGCTCCAGAGTCACAAACTCTTGTCGTCTGTCTGATATGGAAATTCCTTCAGCTTTTGATCTATTCAGAGCATGCGAAGAAACATGTTGACCACTTTGGTGCTGACCAACTCCAGTGAAAATTGGAGTAACAAATTACCTGGACCTTCGAAGCCCCGAAGTCTCAAAGTCACGAACTCCCATCGACCGTCAGATCAAGAAATCCAGTCAATCATTGATATGGATTACCTATGACTATTAGATCCAAGAGGAGGACATGTGACACATCAGGAGATCCACATCAACAAGGACATGTGGCACATTCATATGGTGACAATTGTCAAGTTCTAGTTGGCACTTTAGGTATATGAAAGTCACGAATCTAAAAGTGACATGTGGAATCCACTCAGCCAGTGCCACGTCAATAGTGACTTCAGAAAGCTATGTCACTCTGGTAGTAAGTTCTTCGAGGATATACATTTTATACTACCAACAAATAACCGAAGCCTTGAAGGCCGAAGTAAATGATAATCGTTGATCTAAGATCTTCTGGGTTCTCTTGACCCTTGATCAAGTATAGTGGAAGGACAGAGTAAGCGTAAATCACGAAGTAACACTAATCATTGATCTAATTCATAAGCATTATTTACCGTTTATCAAGTATAGTGGAAGGATAGAGTAAGCGTAAATCACGAAGTAACACTAATCGTTGATCCTATTTGGGAGAATTCTCGACCGTTGATCAATTACAGCGGAATGATAGATTAAGCATAAATCACAAAGTAACGCTAATCGTTGATATAATTCCATATCATTCTCGATCGTTGATCAAGTATAGTGGAAGGACATTGTAAGCAAACATGTCAACCGACAACAAGTGGTCACCACCCCTTTATGACTTATTCAGTAGGTTATAATTACGGAGGAATTGAACTAATTCAAAGTTCTAGTAACCTGGAGTCTTGGAGTACCGAAGCTCTGAAATAATATCTGGACCATTGAATTTTATGGACACACGTCAACTCAAGATTAATAGAGTATACACACTTCGGTGAAATTTAGTCCGGAAGAATTGGAAGTTTATAAAAAGAAAAAACTCTCGAATTTGCAAAGTACCGGAGGAAACGACAATCGTCCATCTCATGATTGAATTCCAGATCAATGATGAGGATTAAAATCATGAATTGAAGTTGCTTGAGATATAACACTCTAGAAGATATTGCTTCAGAAATAACAATAATTTTGTGAAGAGAATAAACGTTCCAAAGCGATGAAGCCTGCAGAACACGGTCCCAACACTAGACATATGGGGGCTAAAACTAAAAAGGGGAAATTTTTTGAAGCACAAAACATTGGTCTCGTGATAGAGGAATAAGGGTGAAAGAAGAGGCAATGCTTAATTAATAAGCTTGTGGTTCTACACATATGGTCATATGAAAAATATGGTTTGAAGGAAGAGCCTCATACATATTTCATTTATGTAAACAACTTAAAGTTTGTAGAATACTTCAATAGAGAATTAGCACCAGGACAATAAAAAGAATCGGTAAAATAATGAATATGATTTGTTGGTGAACCGAGAAGGTAACAAAAGCATGAGAAATATATAATGAGTCGATCAATGTCTATCATCAACTCATAAAGACAAAGTTTGAAATCAAGATTAGTTAGTTAAAAGAAGAGGTGCGATGGTTCAAACAAAGGGACATAATGGTTCAAAATCATACCTATCGGGAGACTATATAAACAAAGAAGTATGGTTAACAAAGGTGTAGTTGAATTTGTTGAAGTATATATATTTATATATAATGGATTGAATGAAGGCTTATTCTATCAGGTTGGTGCCTGTTTACAAGTTGATTCTTGTATGAGGATTAGATTCCTCACATCTCAGTTGGATCTAAGATCAACAAGCCGGGACTTGTTATGAGGGTTGGATTCCTCATTTCTCAATTGAATCCGAGAACTACAAGATGGGTCTTGTAACAGAGATTTGGGTCTCTCATATTTGTTTGAAGATAAATATTAATATTATGTATTCATTCAAGTTAAATAAATAAATAAAATATTTATTATTTTATATATTGGTTGAGAAAATGAAATAAATATATGTTGTTCAATTAATTTATGAAAAGTGGAAAATTGTCCAAAGTTTTGTGACACTGATTCTCACCCGCCCCCCCTCTCTCAGTGTCAAGTGTACATTTCAATACTGACTAGGTATATGAACAATCCAGGTATAGAAAATTCATAGGCAGTAAAGTGGATTCTTAGGTATTTGAAAGGTATTGCTACTCATGCATTATGTTTTGGAGGTTCAGACATTGTTCTACATGGATATGTTGATTCATATATGGAAGGTGATAAATATAGAAGGAGGAGCACCACAAGGTATGTTTTTACTGTAGGTGGAATATCAGTAAGTTGTACTTTGAAACTAAAAAAGGTTGTTTCACTTTCAATAACATAGGCAACATATGTTGCTTCTATAGAGGATGGTAAAGAGATGATTTGGTTATAGAGGTTTATGGAGGAATTGAGAAAGAAGCAAGAGAATAACATGTTTTACTGTGACAATGAGAATGCCATTCATCTTGAAAATAAATCAACCTTCCATTCGAGGACTAAGCATATACAACTCAAGTACCATTTCATACATTTTGTCTTGGAAGATGGACATTTGAAGTTGGAGAAGATCCACACTAGCCAGAATCTTGCAAACATGTTAACAAAGGGAGTAACCAAAGAGAATTTGAGTTCCTTCTCAGTTCCAGTTGGTATTCAAGCACAAAGGTGAAGAAGAGAAATTTTCCAGGTCCAAGGTGGAGTATAGTCCAGCAGGTAGAACAACAATGGAGTTGTTGTGATGAGTCTCCAAGTGTGAGATTGTTGGTTGTGGATCCTGATTATCTTCCTATTTCATATGTATTTGTTTTCAGTCATGTTTATACCCCATGAAAAATGTACACCCCATAATATTGTACACCCCTCCACGTGGGGAAGTTGCAGGTGGGGATTTCCCCCCCTGCGGGGTCTGAGGGAAAGTGGGCCCTCGACTAGGGTTCGGGGGTGAAGCCATCGAAGGAAAAATTTCCCTGTAAATTTATATTGTAATTTCATAGCCAGACCGTTCATTATAAGGTCGCAGATATGATGGTAGAAGTTATGTTAGGGTTTTTTTCCATAGAATGAAACCCTCTTTTATGAAGAAAATGTATTGCATCTATGTATAATTGTGAATATTGTATTATGAGATAGGACACTGTGAGAGAAAGAATAATAAGTGACAACGGGTGTGTTGTAGGTTGTATCCCTTCATTTGCTGGATAATAAAAAAGGAAGGACCTGGAAATTTCTTTGGTGGACATAGACGACACTGGGTGAACCACATATATCTGTGCCTCTATTGTATTATGTATCTTCTGTGTGTTATTTACAAATTTGTTTTATTTTATTTCTCCGCGATCTTGTTTTTATAAAAGATCTAAGTCTAACTTCTTTTGTTTTCTTGCAAATCTCATCAAATAAAATATTTATGTCATCTGTGCAGGTTCGTTATGCATAAGGACTCATAGTTGTTCATCAAGCATATTTAGTGGTTATTACAATTTTACTAGGTAAGATCTTGTAGTATTTTCAATAGATAAATATTTAATCTTTAAATTCTTATGGTTCCATATGTACTGAACTATTACATATATAACCTCTTGCATAGGGTTTGCCAAATCCTCGAGTGCACTTTGTCTCGAAATTGTCATTACCAGGTTTCCAAAAGTAATTTATTGTGTAGCTTGAAGCCATAATGATATTAAAGTTCGACTAGGGTTCAAATGATTGGCTTCACCAAAACTGATTTGGCGCCACTTACTTACAAAGGAACAAGGTTATGTTTTCATAACTCCAGGTTTCCCATTGCATTTTAAATTGACTCGTGATGATTTCTAACTTGTATACTGTTGGATAGTTGGTTGTCATTGATGTTCTTGGAAAGTTGATTTTCATTGATGTCAATAATCAATGGTTGTCATTGATGTAAACATATGTTATGGGTGTATTTGGAGAAGTATCCAAAGTGGTTCCCTTATGGCATAGCACTAAGAATGACCCTCATGGGAAGACGTTTTGAAGAAGTCTACAAGAAACTCATAGGTGTGGTCATGAATCCTAAATTGTTTTTAGGAAAAAGGACATGAATGATAGTGTAAATTTAGTTAACATATTCATAAATGGATAGTCCTCATCCCACCATTTCCAACTGTAGGTGGAACGTCATGTAGTTACTCGCGGTTGAGGAGTTATGAGGTCATGAAGTTGTAAGCCCCAAATATGGGTTAAGAAGCCTCCAATTGGTTTCAAAATGGTTTAATAACCCCCTAATTGGTTGCAAGTAATTAATGAAATGAAAAATTGGTTGTAACAATAAATTTCAATAATCCCCAAAGCTAAGGAAAGAAGTTACTTAGAAAAAGTATATATACACCTCAAGAAGTCACTAATAAGTATATTAACACACACATTCTATTGAATATATTTTATGTGAATAAGTGATTCTTATTTGAGGTAGCCAAGGATATCTGAGGAAAATTTCAGAGTGAAGATGAAGTGAAGAAGGGAGAAATTCCAAGGGAGGATGAAGTCTTCTGATGATGTGTTCTATGGTATGTTATTTAAAGGTAATACTACCATTTTTTCTATATGTTTTGTTTTATAATTATTCAGATATCAAAAATTGGAGGAGGTTGATAATACATGTCAAGGTACTTGTGGTAAACAATTTAGATTTTGGGTCATTGTAGTTTTGGATATACACTTTGTGGAAGATAGGGTTTTTGACTAGTTCAGAAACTAGTCTTAAACATGTGTTCTGGGTAAAATAGTCATAACTTCTTCATAGAGGAGCCAAATGCTATGAGGCTAATTTCATTAGAAATATAAAAATATCTATTATCTTGTGTGATAATTTTAGAATCATATATCAAATATTAAGCACATGTTATGTTGTACAAGTTCTATCTCCATAATAGGCTAAAATTCAAGAAGGTTTTCCATTTTCTCTATAACTTCTGTTATGAGAAGTTTCAAACCCTGAAATTTTTAGGAAGTGGAAGAAATATATCAGATTATATGTGGTTAAACTTTTTTACCTTTATTTATTATAGGTATGGAGTTATGCTTGTTTAAATTTAAGGTTTGTGACTAATCCAAAACTAGTCTCGCAAGACTGAGGTAAAGTTTGATGAAGATGTTATTCTCTTGTTACTGAAGTTGAGGAAGAGATACATGTCTCCAATTTTGTGTATCCGGACTGCTATAGGATAAGAGGTATATTTATGTGTTAGTTTTTAGGCTTATTCATATGTTTTTATGGTGCATGCTTGAGGCATGTTATGGTAGTGATTATGCATGGTACACCTTGGTGATGGTATGATACATTGTCAGAGGCACATCTTGGAAAATTGGCATATGGTTTGTTGTGTGGTATATGAGTGATATGGAACATGTTTGATGGTATCTCTTGGTACATGGTTTATTTATTTTGGCACATGCTTGAGACACATGGTTTGAGGTACATATTGGTTACTTGTTTATGATGTGATGGTCATGCCTTTGGTACCTGGTTAAGGAATTGGTATATGTTTGAGGCACATATTTAGTGCATGGTGTGAAGCATATTCTTGGTGCATGTATGAGGTGAATGTCTTGGTGATGTTGGTACATTCTTATGTAAAACTTAGTGATTTTATGGTAAATTGAATAGTAGCACATCTTGGCTATATTGGTATCTTCGTATTGTGTTTATCTTGTTTATGCTTGAGGCACTTCGTTGATGATACCTTATGAGGTATGAGATATGGTACATGGTATGGTACAGGGCGATGTACATGTTATGTTACAGGTTGATGTGCATGGTTGATGCATGGTTGATGTACATTGTTGATGATTGATGTACATGGTTTGGTGTCGGTTTTGTATCAATGTGAGTGGATCAGTTGGTTGATGATGATATATCAGTGATAGAGACAATGATAGGTTGGATGATCCTCAGTGACAGGTTGATATGAAAGTGGTAGTCACAGGTTGATGTGACATTGAAAATGACAGGTTGGTTGATGCAACAATGATAGTGACAAGTTGATGTATGAGTGACAAGGGAAGGTACATGTTGATGTGATATTGATAGTGACAGGTTGGTTGATTTGATAATGATAATGACAGGTTGGTTGATGTATTGATGACATTGGCAGTGATAGTATTAGTAGTAATGATAGTGATTCTACCCATATATCTCAGGGTGACAGGACGAGGCAAGGAAAGGGGGTTGTAGCCTCCTTCTGGTTGGTTCCAAGGAACTCAGGGAGTTGGTTATTCTTTCATGTTGGTTCTTGTAAATAAGGGTGCCATAGCCTCCTTCTAGTTGGTTCCAGAGAACTCAGGGAGTTGGTTCTTCCTTCAGGTTGGTGCCTCCTTCCAGTTGGTGTTAGAGAATTTGGAATTCGGTGCTTCCTATGAATGTATTATTCATATATATAAGAAATCATTATGTGGTTTTCTCCCATTTGGGTTTCCATGTAAATTGTGTTGTACTATGTATCTGATGTGATATTGTTTATTTGTACTTCTTATGGTTATATGCTCATGATATATTGGATTAAATTATAAATGCTATATTGATGATAAAGTTGAAGTTTAAATATTGTGATTGAAAGTGGTAAAAAGTGCTCATACTGATTCACCCCCCTTCTTAGTATTCCAAAAATTGGTATCAGAGCAATTTCCTTCAAGAAACATTCTAACCACATGAAGGTAGATCACGGAGAGAAAAAATTCGTATAAGAATGGAATACCATATTTTGATGGACAAAACTATGCCTTCTAGAGAAGAAGAATGAAAAATTATGTACAATCATAGGGATTTGATGTTTGGAAATTAGTAGTAGATGGATACAAAGGGCCTACCACTCCACCAACATATAATGATGGAAACAAAATCAGTCAAAACAATTCAAGGGCTAAAAACACTATCATGAATGACCTGGTTGATTCGGTATATGTCAAGGTTATGCATTGTGATTCTGCAAAGGAGATTTGGGACAAACTTCATAATGTTTATGAAGGATATGTAAAATTCAAAGAAGCCAAGCTTCAGACTTACATAGGTCAATTTGAACAGTTGAAAATGAAGTAAGATAAAGACATTGCAACTTAGTTTTTATGA
Organism: Picea engelmannii; assembly: GCA_009831015.1. NCBI lineage: Eukaryota > Viridiplantae > Streptophyta > Pinopsida > Pinales > Pinaceae > Picea > Picea engelmannii. Next base: position 237,077 of record ML804621.1, on the reverse strand, counting down.
GTTGATGAAACAATGAATGTGATTCAAGGATTGGGAGAAGATATTGATGAATCTATGATTGTTCAAAAGGTACTAAGATCTCTTTCAATGATATTTGATAACAATATTTCAGCACTAGAATAAAGAGTAGATATGGTTACGATAAGTATGGATGAGATACATCGAATATTTACAGCTTATGAAATGAGAACAACACAAGAAAATCCATCGAAGAAATAATCATCTTTAAAAGCATAAAATAAGACAAAGAATAAGAAAGAGCCTGATTGAAAGGAAAATTGTAGCTGCAATGATGATCCATATGAATATGAATAAATATCCAACTCCGTGAGGAAGTTGAAGAGAGGAACTGACAAGTACAAAGGTATGCTTCCCTTAAAATATTTTCATTGTGGTAAACTTGATCATTTTGCAAATAAGTGTACTTATGGTAAGAAGTTAGATAATGATGAGGAAGAATATCCCAAAAAAGAAAATAAATATTAAAAGGGAAACACGAAAGGTGATAAAAGGAAAGCCTTCAAGAAAAATATCTACTCAAGAGAAGACAGTTCCTCATTTGATGAAGATGATGAAAGTGATAGTGACTCAGAAAAGGTACTCTTTATGGCTATGGAAACTAAGAGAACAAATCTTGAAAGTGACAAAGAAGAAGGTGAAGTAGATATTGAGGAAGAATTAATTAGTGCTTTAACTGAACTAAAGAAAGAAAGGAAGAAAAAAAATCATTTAAAGAAGAAATCATCTCCTTGAAAACTAAATTTAAAGAAGGAAAGAGAAAGGAATAAGTAATGCGGATCCATATGATAAAGAAAGAAAAAGAGTTTTGAGAAGCTTGAAAAGGAAGTCTTGACATTGAGATTTGAAGTCAACAAGCTCAAGAAGAACTTGAAAAGTTCTCAAGTGTTATAAAACTGAATAGTCAAAGACCATATAGTGACAAATCTGGAATAGGATACAAGAATGTTGATTTGAGGAAGGTTCAATCTCCATGACAAAAGAAAGAAAAAAAAAGAGTTCTCAAGAATTTCTCAAAGGAATAAATCATGGTCAATAATAATCAGAGAGGAATGAATACATAATACCTTCTACATCCAGGAAACATACAAGATTTGATCATGATCAACCAAGGAAGGAATTTAGAAGGACTACATCACAAAGAAGATCATTTGATCCTAGGTATGAAAGTTTATTTTATGGTCATTGTTTTATTTGTACTAAATTTGGACATAAAACAATAGATTGCATAGCATATAAAAGAAATGATAAAGCAAGAGATGATTATGTGGATCTTGCTAATATTGAATGTTAAAAATTCCACAATTATTGTCACATAACTCGAAATTGTAGAAGCATGATAGAGCCTCCCATGAAGGAAAACATTAATGTCAGATACATGAATGTTTGGAGAAGAAATGAAAAACAACAAAAGAATATGAATGATGACCAGGTCCCAAATATCGTACTCAAAATATTTATAGTAGTGCTAGATCATGATGAATCTATAGAAAAAGAGGAATATCTTAGAATCAAGAAAGAGGATGAAGAGGAGATTTCAGAATTCAGGAGGAAGATGAAAAAAATGTCAGAATTCAGGAAGAGGATGATGATGAATCCATATATGAAGATGAAGATTAATATGTATCAAAGTGGATATTTTTATGAACCATTCGACTTGGACACTCCCAGTAAATATGGATATTGAATAGGAGGAGTCTAAGTAGCATCTCTACATATCAAAGAACTATATTTCGAGCAGTCTTAAATGTTCACATATTTTGGAAAAGAAATATTTAGAATGGTAAAGTGACACGAGTAGAGTCATGGAAAAATTTATGACATATGGAAAGAGATGGATTCATGAGAAATTTGAAAGGTATAAAATAGTTGATGAAATCATATTAATAATTGGAATTAGTGGAATTAGTGGAAAAGTGGAATCAAGTGTTGAATTATTGTAACTTTGAAGAATATTATAATTATATTTGAGTTATTATATTATAGATCAAATCCCGTTTTGGGAATTTATCATGTTGAGTCTTGTATATTATCAAATCCCCTTTTGTGGATTAGTCAAACCATATGTATATGGTGGTATTTGTAAATTCGGCCCCTAGTGTTTATAAATTGGTTTTAACCACTTCTAGAAGAAGTCGGCCCTACTAAGTGAAGAGAAATAACCGTAGAGCCTCCTCAACTAGTATTTATATGTGAGGATGGTGCCTCACTTAATCACACTCGCACTCACTCATCTAGTGCGCATATCTTGAAGGCAGTTCTAGTTGTAGGAGGAAGGAGAAGAGAGGCGCATGCTCATTCTTGGTTTATTCTTGGTGTTTTGGTCTTAGTCTTGGCATTATATTGGCAATCTATTATCGAGGAAGGTTTTTCTAGGTTTTCTCCCCCATGAGGGTTTCCTAGGATAAAATGTTGTGTACCTTGTGATTGCATTTCTTTCATTGATCTTCTTTATGTTGTTGTTTTGGAAATTCATTGAATGCTCATATAATTTGGAAATAATATAATAACAACACTAAATCTTAACATGGTGTCAGATATTGACTGAATAGATCACCTTTCACTGGGTATCTAAAAACGTCATTGTTTCTGTACAAGGAAATTAGGGATTTTTACTGAAGAGGGATTTTTGACCAAAAACTATCTTGGGAAATGTACCTTGCCCTAGCGCATATTTTGGCATCTTGAGAGAACTTTTGCAATGGACAAATTATATGGAAAGTCAAACCTTATTTTTGGCTGGTGTTTAAGGATAAATCCGTAAGTGCGGACACAAACCGATCTCCCTAGATCCACCTGGATCTAGAACAAAACATGACAGAATAGGACGCTTTCCTTAAGTTTTAAATATTGAATTTACTAAGAGGCAAGAATAAGTAACATACCTTATAATCGCTTCCTATAGTCTTTGTTGCTCCCGCTTCACTCCGGTGCTCTTGTGTAGTCAATATCAAAACAACACAAACCAACCAAAATGATAGTGATAGCATAAACTCAATATAAACCTATGTATGTGATCAAGGAATCATACAATAA
>ML804621.1:189604-214880 GCA_009831015.1 Picea engelmannii | reverse complement strand
CATTAACCCTTAATTAAAGAGTTAATCATACTTAAGCTAATCATAGTAAAAAATAATTAATTAATAACATATAATTAATTAAGGTTATATAATAATTAATTATAATTTAGCTAATTTTTAGGATTATTTATGAAATTATTCATATTAATAAGTAAAGGGTCATTACATTTACCAAGAGGAACGTTGATTCTAACCTTTACTTCAAGGTTATGAATTATGAGAAATTCATATTGATACTATATGTGGATGATTTATTCTTGACTAGAGAAGAAAAGCTCATCACATATTGCAAGAAGAAGCTTGCTACAGAGTTTGAGATCAAATACCTAGGCCCGATGCATTATTTCTTAGGTCTTGAAGTTTGGTAGAGCCCAGAGAAGATATTCCTTAACTAAGGGAATCATGCAGTTGAAATACTGAAGAGATTTGATATGTTGGAATTTAAAGCCATGAACACACCCATGGAAATAAAATTGAATCTCTTGGTTAATAATTTGTTAGAGTTGGTTGATGCTACTCTATACAGACATATTATTGGATCGTTGATGTATCTAACGAATAGAAGGCCATATATATGCTTTGATGTGAACAACTTGAGTCAATATCTAGTGGAGCCCAGACATGTTCACCTTGTAGATGCAAATCATGTGATGAGATATCTCAAGGGTACATTGGATTATGGTCTTTGTTATACTGGAGATCATGACTTCATACTATATGGTTATACTGATTCAGATTGGGTTGGAAAGTATTTCGACAGGAAGAGTACTTCATGATGTTTCTTCAGTATGGGGTCAACCATGACTTCATGAAAAAGGAGGAATCAATCCAGTATTTCTCTCAGCATGGAAGAAGTGGAGTACATTGAAACATGTTCCTCCAGTTGTGAATCCATATGGATTTGGAAGTTGTTGACAGGTCTATTCGATCTGGAGATGGAAGCCACCGTGATTCTATGTGATAATCAGAGTTGTACGAAGAGGACAGAGAACCCATTGTTCCATGATAAGTTGAAGAACATATATATCTGGTATCACTACATTCATGATATGGTGCAGAGGGGATATATAAAGCTAAAATATGTTGGCATAGATGAGGAGGTTGCAGATGTGTTGACCAAGCCTTTATCTTGTGTGAAGTTTGAGTACTTCCGATACAAGCTTGGTGTTTTTTTAAAGGACCTCCCTCAAAATGGGGATTGATATTGATGATACTATGGTATCCTGAAAAACAACGAGTAGATCCATTAGAATTTTATATCCTAGGGGATTGATCATCCTTGGACAAATCCCAAAGTTCCTATAAGGACGGTCTGTCATAGTACATGTGCATGTATATTCCATATATAGTCATTAGTGGTATCTTAGTTAGAATTTTATATCCCATGGAATCTTATGATTACTGGGAAAATCACGAAGGTGAGGTAAGGATGGTCTGCCAGAGTACCACGTGGTATCTTGTTAGGCTTTTATATCCTAGGGAAGCTTATGATTCCTTGAAAGATCCCAAAGGTCCAGTAAGGACGGTGTGTCAAAGTACCACAATTATTTTTTGTTGATACACCTGCCTCATTCGGTTGCCATATATTGATGATGTTGTTGTTTCAACCTCGTGTTTTTGATGATGTTGTATCAACTTTGTGTTGTTGGTGATGTTGTTGTTCTAGCTTCATGCTATTGATGTTGATGTTTCAATTTCATGTTGTCGCTGGTGGTGGTGATGATGATGATGATGATTTTATTCCAGTTCCATGTTATGAACAATGAGGATATTGACGATGACAAAAACATCTGATGATTTATAGATGTGGTAGTCATTGTTCCATATGTTGATGGGTATGTTTCCCTCTCCTTCTCTTTATGATGTTGTGTTGGGTCATGTCAGTCAAATACCCTTCTCATTAATGGGGAGTGTTGAATTATTGTAACTTAGAAGAATATTCTAATTATATCTGAGTTATTATCTTATAGATCAAATCCCCTTTTGCAGATTGATCATGTCGAGTCTTGTATAAGATCAAATCCCCTTTTTTGGATTGGTCAAACCATATTTATATGGTTCTATTTGTAAAGTTGGACCCTAGTGTTTATAAAGTGGTTTTAACCACTTCTAGAAGAAATGGACCCTACTAAGTGAAGATACATAACCCTAGTGCCTCCTCAACTAGTATTTATATGTGAGGATGGTGCCTCACTTAAGCACACTCACACTCACTCAACCAATGCACATATCTTGAAGGAAGTTGTAGCTGCAGGAGGAAGGAGAAGAGATTCACATGCTCAGTGTTGGTTTATTCTTGGTGTTTTGGTATTAGTCTTGGCATTGTATTGGCAATCTATTATTGAGGAATTTTTTGTTGGGTTTTCTCCCCCATGAGGGTTTCCCAGGATAAAATGTTGCATACCTTGTGATTGTGTCTATTTCAATGATCCCCTTTATGTTGTTTTGTAAATGCATTGAATTCTCATGTAATTTGGAAATAATATAATAACAAGACTAAAAATTAACATCAAGAAGGAAATCAATGAAAGGCACAACAAAACTTGTATCGTTAGAAGAAAGTATGGTCATTAATGTGAAATTGATAAGCCATGAATATTTGAAGTCAAGTAACTTTGAATAAGTTTTTATATATGTCAATGAATTACAAGAGGAAGCACCAATGTAGAAGAAATACTAGAAGGGAGGAAATAAATCATATGCAGGAAATCCCACATTGATCTACATGACATCTTGCAGAAAATTGAATGAAGAAATTTTTTCAAAGAAAGAGATCAGATGCATGTAGATAGGGGGAGCACATGAAGTTAGAGAGAGATGGTTCAAAGAATTTCTATCTATAGGGGGAGTTACCCTTTTACCAATGATGTCAAAATGGGAGAAAGATAAAGATCATAAGATAAATATTAGAAGAAAGAAGATAGGGGGAGCAGCCCCAAGGAGAGATACCCTTCGCCATTGAGGTCAAAGGGGGAGAGAAACATGAGGAGAGAAATATCAGAGGAGCATTAGTCATAGGTGGAGTATGATTGTTGGAGTATAAGTGTTGCCATCAATACCAAAGGGGGTGATTATTGGATAATTGGTTGTCATTGATGTTGTTAGACAATTGGTTGTCATTGATTTCAACAAGCATTCGTTGTCATTGATGTCAACATATGTGATGGGTGCATTTGGAGAATTCTCCTAAGTGGTCCCCTTATGGCGTATCTCTAAGAAAGGCGCTCACGGGAATATGCTTTGAACAAGTATACAAGAAACCCAAAGGTGTGTTCTTGAATCCCAAATTTATTTTAGGAATAAGGACATGAAGGATAGTGTGAATGTAGGTAACACACTCACAGATGGATAGTCCTTGTCATTCCATTTCCAACTGTAGGTGGAACGTCATGTAGTTCCTCATGGTTGAGGAGTTATGAGGTCATGAAGTTGGAAGCCCCAAAGATGGGTTAAGAAGCCCCTAATTGGTTTCAATATGGGTTAAGAAGTCCCTAATTGGTTTCAATTCATTAAAGGGTAAAGTGGTTGTAACAAGGAATTTCAAGAATCCCTAAAGTTAAGGAAATAGGTTACCTAGAAAAAATATAGATACACCTCAAGAAGTCACTCATAAGTATAGTCACACACACATTCTATTGAATATATTCTATGTGAGTAAGTGATTCTTATATGAGGTAACCAAGGAGATATACGGTGAATTTCATAGGGAATATGAAGTGAAGGGATTAATTCCAAGGGAGGATTAAGTCTTATGATGATGTGTTCTAAGGTATGTTATTCAAAGGTCATCTTACCATTTTCACTATAACTTGTTTTCTAGAATAATTCACATAGCGAATATTGGAGGAGGTTGATTCAATTTATGTGAATAGAGAATAATTTAAGGCATTCGTGGTAAGAATTTAAGCTTTTGGGTCATTGAATTTTTGGAGATACACTCCGTGGAAGATATGGTTTTTACTTAGTCCTGAAACTAGTCTTAAAGAGGTGTTTCGGGTAAAACAATCATAAATTATTCATAGAGTATAAAAATTATATGAAACTAATTACAGTGGAAATATAAAAAATATGTATTATACTGTATGATAGTTTCATAATCAGATATCAATTATTAAGCATGTTGCATGTTGTACAGGTTCTCTCTCCAGAATAGGGTAAAATTCAGGAAGGTTTTCCATTTTCACTATAACTTTTGTTATGAGAAATTTTAGACCCTAAAATTTTTAGGATATGGAGGAAAGATCTCATAGTATATGTGGTTAAATGTTTTACCTTTACTTATTAAAGGTACAGAGTAATGCTTGTTGAAAGTTATGGTTTGTGACTAATCCAAAACTAGTCCCACGAGACTGAGGTAAAGTTTGATGAAGATGTTATTATCTTGTTGTTGAAGTTGAGGAAGAGCTACAGGTATGTAATTTTGTGTATCGGGATAGATACAGGATCTGAGGTATGTTTATGTGTTAGTTTTGAGGCTTATTCTTATGTTGTTATGGTATATGCTTGAGGCCTGTCATGGTAGTGATTTTGCATGGTACACCTTGGTGATGGTATGATACATTGTTAGAGGCACATATTGGATACTTGGCGTATGGTTTGTTGTATGGTATATGATTGATATGGCACATGTTTTATGGTATCTCTTGGCACATGGTGTATGGATGTTGGCACATGCTTGAGGCACATGATTTGAGGTACATATTGGTTACTTGTCTATGATGTGATGATCATGCCTTTAGTACGTTGTTGAGGCATTGGTATATTTTTGAGGAACATCTTTGGTGCATGGTGTGAGGCATATTCTTGGTACATGTATGAGGCATATTCTTGGTACATGTATGAGGCACATGTCTTTGTGATGTTGGTACATGTTGAGCTATAACTTAGTGATGTTATGGTACATTTATTAGTAGCACATCTTGGCTATATTGTTATCTCAATATTGTGTCTATATTGGTTATGCTTGAGGCACTTCATTGATGATATCTTATGATGTATGTGATATGGTACATACTATGATACATGTTGATGTACATGGTATGGTACATGTTGATGTGCATGGTTAATGCATAGTTGATACAGATTGATGTACATTGTTTGTTGACGATTTTGTATCCATGTGAGTGGATCAGTTGGTTTATGTAACAACCCTAGTTAAATAACTAATTGTCAAAGTTAAATAATTGTTTAAGGTTTATTAAGTTTAATTAATTGTCCTAATGTATATTAATTAATTAATTATTATTTATTAATAATATTATTTATTTATTTATTGTTTAATGTATATTAATTAATTGATTAATTAATTAATTAACTCATTAAATGTTTGGGTAACGAATTTAAGTTTAATAAATTTTATTTTATTAAAAGAAAACTTAAACGCATTGAACGGAGGGATAAGGTGGTTGGCATTGAATTGAGGGATACAGTGGATGGCATTGAATGGAGGGATAAGGTGGTTGGCATTGAATGGAGAGGCAGTGAATGGACGGAGGGATATGAGGGGGCAAATACATTCGAGAGGGGGACTGGGGATTTTTAGCTAGAGGGAGAATTTTTGGATGGGATGAGATAGTATTGGAGCATTTTCCGGGGGAAGGGATGGGAGAACTGTAATTCTATTTTTTGTTTTGAGGAATTGGTGGGATTGTCACAGGGGAGCATCAATTGCTAGGAGTTTTGGGCTCGGGGTCCAGGAATCCTTACAGAATCCTAGAGCTAGGGAGCCGAATAGGCTCTGTTCCTAGTTGATAGGGAGGAAAGATTCGATTTTGGGCAGAGTTTGGCAGTTTCAGCTTCAACTCGGACAACAGAGTTGGGAAACAAATCACTTGACAGGTATTTTGTTCGTTATTATGGCATGTTCATTATCGTTTGTTGATTCAATATGTTATTTATGCAGTGTACATTATTCAATATATCATTTATATCATGCTGCCCATTTGGAACTTTGCTGAGCCATAAACTGTAAACGTTTATTTGCTGATGTTATTTTTCTGAATATAGAACCATAAAAAAAGTTATAAATATCAATGTTATGTAATAATTAATTAATTCAAGGTTCTGTTAGCTAGGACACTACACATGGTATCAGATCCTGGTTTCAAAACTAAAACTTGAGCTTGACCACCCACATAACTATACAATCTTCTCCCAAACCCCTAACCTACAACCTAGAAACCCTTTATTTTACAGACCTTAAAACCTATGAAGAACTACCCATAGGAACCCAGGAATAGGGAGAGTCCATATATATCAAAAAAAGGGGGGGGCGTTCCTGCAAATTGTCTCACCCCCTGTTCAGGCTACCTATAAACTGTATGCTCACCTGCACGAGTCATAAAGAATCAAATAAGTGAAAGTTAGTCTTAGAAAATAGAAGTATACAAAGTTTGCAAAGTTATACATATAATAAGGGTAGTGATCTGAATAATGTATATATATATATATATATATATAATACATGTACACAGTAATGAAGTAAACTATAACATGTACATAGAAAATAAATACATGTACATAGAAAATAAAATAGCCAGATCACTCTCGTTTTTATTTGGGTTTGCAATTTTCCCCACGCCGAGAATGCATGTTCACGACCCTGGTATAAAGTCACAACACCAGATCAAATCTAGAGTGGAGGTTTTCATCCCGGGATTCGAACCTCGGACCTGGTTGCTTTGGGTGTAACAACCCTTCTATCATCTTATCCCAATATCTTTCTATTCTTTCTTATGATTGTTATAGTTTAATTCATTACTGTGTACATGTATTATATATATATATAATACATGTACACAGTAATGAAGTAAACTATAACAATCATAAGAAAGAATAGAAAGATATTGGGATAAGATGATAGAAGGGTTGTTACACCCAAAGCAACCAGGTCCGAGGTTCGAATCCCGGGATGAAAACCTCCACTCTAGATTTGATCTGGTGTTGTGACTTTATACCAGGGTCGTGAACATGCATTCTCGGCGTGGGGAAAATTGCAAACCCAAATAAAAACGAGAGTGATCTGGCTATTTTATTTTCTATGTTTACACTCAAACGAAACAGAAATAAAAGGAAAACAATCTGGCCATGCACAAATGGCAAGTTTGGGGTTCTAATCCCAGGGAAAATTTTCACAATGATGCCTAAGATATTACAAAGTAACAAAGAATCCAGAACATAGTTAAAAAACCAAACAAAATATAGGCAAAGGGTTGATAAAATACAGCTTCTTGGAGGTCCCAAGCAAGCCAGACAGTAGAGAAATGACCCCATCTAAGCTATCGATTTAAGCACCTAATCCTAAGTCATTTACCAAGCACATATACCAAGTCTCGAAGCCATATTTCATGACCAACTATTCAATACGCAATACAAAGTCCAACGCCAATCCATTGAGGAGAAGGGAGCATATGTGCACAATGCGTCTGGTCTAACGCCAGGTCAAACAATAAGGGAGGGCAACACGAAGCCATGAGGAGGAGAGCCCGTGAAGAAGTTTTGCACAACGCATTAGCTTAGTGAAACCGTCAAGACAATAAAATAACACAACATGATCCAGGTGGATATCGGTGGCCACCCACCTTTTTCGACTGGCTCAAAACAATTTTCTGGCAATTTTGGCAATTTACTATTTTTAGCAGGTTTTAACTTCCGGGGCCATTTTGAGGGCCTAAATGAAGGATTTTCAAGATCAAGGTTCTCAATGAAATCCAAAGGCATTATTGAGCCCCCAAAATGAATCTCCTCTACGATACCTTTCCAACAAGATATCATATGCCTAAAACAGAGATCGTATGCAAAAGTTACGACCCCGGGAAGTTGATGTACTAACTTACCCAAACGGGGCCCACATGACTTTTGGCGCTTCATCTCCTAGGGTTAGGTTTTTAGATGTCTAGGGTTTTTTGCATTCCTATTTATTGTAAAAAGGCCTTCAGAGCCTCATTGTAATAATCTTCTTGCAAATGCGAGTAGCCGTCACATCTCTTCTCAGAGATAAGCTGCCACCATTCTAGCGAGTCTTTCACTCTGTATTTTTACAGTCTCTGTACATTTCTTTCATTAATAGAAATCATGTATTACTGTATCTCTGTGTTTATGGTTGCATATCTGATATATTTATGTGATATTATTGGATATACGCGATATCTCTGTGCATTTCTTTATTATATCTCCGCTCTCATTTCATGCCGAAAATAATCTGGATCAGTGGTATCAGAGTAGGCTGCTCTTGATTGTTTTTTCAGTGCATGTCCCCGACGAGGTCCGATTATAGAAAGTTGGGTCTCGAGCTTGTCTCTCTTGAAGACAATCTCTCTCGCACACCCAAGAAACCCTCAATGGTGGAAGAAAATAAAAATGACGGAGCAGGTGATCCTATCAATCTGTTGCTTGAGCAAGCTCTCACGTGATAGAGGGACGAAATGATGGATAATTTTGCCCACATCCTTAAATTCCTGTCGATAGCATCAGGCGCATATTCATCAAGCGACCACTTTGGAGGCACCTCACCTTTCAAGGTACAATTTAATTTTGATATTCATGTATTTGAAGGACAGATAGATGCAGAAGCCCTAGAAAAATGGTTAACTTTGCAAGAAGGTTATTTCTCTGTTCACAATTTTTTCGACAAAAAAAAGATCACCTTCGCACTCCTTAAATCTCTCCCTCATGTCAAACATTGGTGGGAAACTTACTGGGAGCAAAGTTCCACAGAGGAGTTTGGAATATATGGGGCTGATCTCACTTGGGATTTTTTTGTGGATGCGGTAAAGGAACAATATTACCCTGTTGGCAACTATGAGGACCGATACATGAGATAGACCACACTGCGGAAAGAGAGGGGCCAAGCAGTTCTGGATTTCACCAATACCTTCCATACCTTGCGCACCAAGCTGGGTATCAAAGACTCCGAGCAACATTTGGTTCTAAAATACTGTGGGTCTCTACAGAGATACATCCAGACTGAAATTGATTTTTTGGACATCTCATCACTCGGTGCTGCTTATTGATTTGCTGCTAAAATTGAGCAGAAATTTAAGCACCAGAAGAAATGGGAATTTGGGTCTGAAAATCAGCAACAACCAAAGTATGACAAAGATGACCCTAACAAATAGTCTCCCGAAATCCAGTCCAAGACACAGGAAAAGAAGGGTCACGGGAAGATAAAGAAGGACACAAGAAAATGGTGTGATTTCCACAAAAGCCCCTCGCACAACACCGATGAATGTCACTCAAAACAGTCATTGGTGGCCGAGATCAAATACAAGGAGCCAAACCTTGATTCAGAATCCGATTCTAAAAATACTAGTAAAGGACAGATCATTAACGCAGACCCCACTGCTATTTTCGCGATCACAACAATTCAACCAGAAGAACCAACAAATCCTGAAGAGGGGGAGTGCCTTTTTCATTCATAGATGTGGGTGAAGGGGACCCCGCTGCATTTTATTGTTGATATTGAAAGCCATAAAAACCTCATCTCAGTAGAAGTCGTCAAACAGTTGGGATTGTCGACAACACCACACCCGCAACCATACAACATCGGGTGGCTTCGACAAGGACGAGATCTCCCTGTCAGCCAAGAGTGTCGATTGTCATGCGGCATACAACCCTTCAAGGATGAGGTATTATGTGATTTTACCCCACTGGATGTTTGTGATTTTCTCTTGGGCGAACCATATATGTGGAGACGCCATGTTGTTTATGAGTCTCGACCTCGTAGTGTCATTGTTACTTTAGGGGGTCATCTCTACAGAATATCAGAGGTAGTTCCAACTATTGTTCCACTTAAAAAGTTTTGAAAGGTAGTATCTCATACTACAAAATTCAACTTCTTCACATTCTGTTCAAAAGGGGAACAAAAGGACACTGCAACCACTACAACCTCGCCCTCTGCACCTTATATCCAACAGAAGCAGGTCGACAAGGTTGCAGCAAAGCGCAAAGATTCCTTCTATACACCTTCCTCTCATGTAGATCGACTTGTTGAAAAACCTCAGATTCAACAGGTTCATGACAGACTTCCACAAACTAAGCAACGCGACGTCTCCAACAATACAAGCAACTCACCAAGATGTAGATCCAACAAACGCTTTTCCCTCTCCCTTAGGAACTCAATGCAATGGAGACCATTTCTTCCTAAGGAGGGAGGATTGATCCAAGTGGATATCGGTGGCCACTCACCTTTTTCGACTAGCTCAAAATAGTTTTCTGGCAATTTTGGCAATTTACTATTTTTAGTAGGTTTTAACTTCCGGGGCCATTTTGAGGGCCTAAATGAAGGTTTTTTGAGATCGAGGTTCTCAATTATAGACAAAGGCATGATTGAGCCCCCAAAATTAATCTCCTCGATGATACCTTTCTAACGAGCTATCATACGCCTAAAACAAAGATCGTATGCAAAAGTTATGACCCCGGGAAGTTGATGTACTAACTTACCCAAACGGGGCCCACATGACTTTTGGCGCTTCATCTCCTAGGGTTAGGTTTTTGGATATATAGGGTTTTTTGAATTCCTGTTTATTGTAAAAAGTCCTTCAGAGCCTCATTGTAATCATCTTCTTGTGAATGTGAGTAACTATCACATCTCTTCTCAGAGATAAGCTGCCACCATTATAGCGAGTCTTTCACTCTGTATTTTTACAGTCTCTGTACATTTCTTTCATTAATAGAAATCGTGTGTTACTATATATCTGTGTTTATGGTTGCATCTCTGATATATTTTTGTTATATTATTGGATATACACAATATCTCTATTGATTTCTTTATTATATCTCCGCTCTCATTTCGTGCTGAAAATAATCCGGATCACAACAACACATAGTCCAACGCACCAACGCCAGCCCACGTGACCTGCAACCACAAAGAACAAACCAATACGTAAGTCACCAAAGCCAAGCGCAAGCACAAATCCCTTTCAAAGTAAACACCAAAGAGAACCTGCCATCAAACAATGCACTACATATAATGCTCGCTAGTCTTATCTCGCCGCCAGAGCTCCAAAGCATACAGAGCAAAACCTTGGCAAAGAGATACGGTGGCCAGACTTGTCTGCTTCTCTGCACTACCGACTTCTACTGAGAAGAACCACGATGGAGGAGCAGAAGGAATGACCATGGTGACTGACCGTGTAGCCAGGGGCCTCGCAAGAAGAAAACGAGTGAGAAGAAGAGAGTTTAAGGTTAAGATAGAGAGAGCCCGGGAGTAGGTGTAGGGTTAGGTTAAGGAAAGCGGGGGGAAACGAGGGCGGGGCACATGGGCTTCATGCGTACCGACGATTGTGTTATTTTAAAAATTTTGTTTTTAATTATTTATTTTAATTTATATATATTATTTATTTTAGTTATTTTTTTAATTTTTTTTTTGTATTGATTATTGTAAATTATTATATATATATATATATATTATTTATTTTATTATAAAAAAAAAATTCTTATATAATTAAAATTTTAAATTGCTTAGATTTAGTTTAAAATTGCTTAAAAAAAAATTGCTTAAACTTTAATTATTTAAATATTATATGTTTTAACTATTAAATTAAATATTTTATGTTATAAGATTATGATTAATCAAGGTAAGTGAGTATATTTTATTAGTATAATTAATAGGATTAATTAAAAATAATTAATCATTAGAATAGAATCACTAATTAATCATTAGTAATTAATGTTTAAATTATATTTAATTTTATGATTCATATTTAAACTAATTAAAGTGATTAATTAGTTTTAAACTGAAGTTTTAAGGACTTAGACTAGGACAAGCGGGAAGGAGGTTGCATACACACTAGGAAGGTAAGTTAGAGGAATAGGCGAGTGTGGTACAGTGCTAGCGTAACTACTAGGCAAGAGGGTCAATAGTTTCTTGGGCAGAGACATCGAGCTTAGATGCTTTAACGCTGACCTAGCCACTTCCCCTAAAGAGAGTAATGTCTTTTTAAGTTGTGCAAATGTGAATTGTCTTGGACTCACCCTGACAAAATTTTGGTCGATGCAGATTCAATTATACAGGATGGTTAGGACTTGAGGAAGTCGAGGCAGAGGGGCATCGTCACAGGGACTGTCAGCTCCACAACCACCATCGCCTGAACTAGCTCTCATACTGTGCTCTTTGGAGGCCATAAATGAGACTTTAAAGGGGCGTCAACCAGCAACGATCGAAGTGGAGCCCCCACCATCTGGAACAGGTAATCTTGAAGCATCAAGGGATTCAGGGGGAGGACCTCCACCCGAAGACATCACAAGAGGACTACAGAAGATCAAACTCCCAAAGTGTGGGTCATGCCAGTGAATGTGCAGGGGCATGGTTGGAAGGCATGACAAGGTGTTTCTCCTTAAGAGACTATGCATCCACTTTGAAGGCGAAGATAGTGATTTTTTAGTTAAGAGACAGTGCCCTGAACTGGTGGGGAAACCTGGAGAGGCAACTGCACCTTACCCTGGATACCGTCTCTTGGGAACTTTTTGAGGAAAGGTTCCGAAGGAAATATCTACCAGCTTACTACGAGGAACAACAGGTGGGAGCATTTCATGCTCTGGCACAAGGAAACAGGACCGTAGAAGAATATGAGATCAGGTTTATGGAATTGGTCAAATATGTTTCATACATGGATAATGACCAATGACAGGAAGAACTCTTTGTCTATGGGTTAAACCCTAAGATAAGGGCTATGGTGCGGATGTGGAAACTGTCTTCAGTAGCAGAAGCAGTGGAAAATGCGCGTTATGCAGAGGAACACATGAACTTAAGTGGAGGTATGAGACAAACCTTTCCGCATTGTCCTGGATTCATGGGGAAGGCCCCTAGGAAATTTCCCAGGGGAGGGGGCTTAAGGCCACCTCCATATGTTAATAGAGTCGCACCAAGGACAGTAGCTGTAGGGATTTCAATGGCAGTGAGTGCAGCATCCCGTTCATCACCAACGACGTAGGCAAGTCCACGACCATCTCAGGGAGCAGCTAGTAGGGGCAGGGGTTCCAGGGGAAGGAACTCATTTCAGAGATAGTCACAAAACAATGCGCAGGTTCAATCTCGTGTTACCTGTCAGGGATGTGGAGGACCCAATTACCCGCGTGACTACCCAGAGTTACAATCAAGATTCGTGCATAGATAAGCAAGGTCTCGATTGGAAGAGAAAGTGGCAGCCACCATATTTACGCAATGGTTAATAATCGCCAGGCAGAACATCAATCCATGGTGGTGGAGTCATCAGGTACGCTAAATCATATCAATGTTAAGATTTTATTTGATTATGGTGCTACAGATAGTTTCATTTCATCATCTGCATTAGAAAAGAGTGGGTTGGCAGGCTACAAGCACAATGACTTTAAACAAGTCGAGATGGATTCAGGGGAAAAACAAGCGGTAGGACCTAGCCTTGATAATTGTATAGTAGACCTGGGAGTGTGTACTACCAGGTTGAAGGTATATGTCACTACTCTTGAGACATATGACCTAATCATTGGAATGGATTGGTTAGAAGCTCATCGAGCTTTGGTATATTGTTTCGCAAAAATGGTGCTTTGTGTTGACGATGAAGGAAGACCAGTAGATATCCATGGTGTACGGAGACGGCTGTCTCTACGCTTTATCTCAACTATGAAGGTTAAGTGGTGCATGAGGAAAGGGTGTCAAATGTATGTAGTGGAAGCAATGAATGAAAGGAAGGGACCCTCCTTGGATCAGTACCCCGTATTGTCAGAATTTAAGGATGTTTTTTCGAACGAGTTACCAAGTTTACCTCCTGAGAGGGAGCTTGATTTTACTATTGAGATAAAACTTGGTGCAAAACCAATTTCCAATACTCTGTATCGGATGAAAGCGCCAGAACTTTGTGAGTTGCAAATGTAGTTGAAAGAGTTACTGGACTTAGGGCTAATAAGGCCCAGTGTCTCACCTTGGGGTGCACCAGTAATTTTTGTGAAGAAGAAGGATGGTTCCTTACGACTGTGTATATATTATAGGGACTTGAACCGTGCTACAATGAAAAATAGGTACCCAATGCCACAAATAGATGACCTCTTTGATTAGATGAAAGGAGCAACGGTGATCTCAAAAAATGATTTGCGATCAGTGTATCACCAATTAAGGATTAAGGAAGGCGATATTCCTAAAAATGCCTTTCAAACTCATTTTGGACATTACGAATTTATTGTAGTACCTTTCAGATTGACCAATGTGGCAACAATATTCATGAGCCTCATGAATGGAGTATTCCAGAAGTACTTAGACCGTTTTGTACAAGTCTTTCTAGATGACATCCTCATCTATTCCAAGAACGAAAGAGAACATGAGGAACACTTGCGAGTGGTGTTGTCCTTCCTTTGAAAGAACAAATTGTATGGGAAGTTGTCTAAGTTTTCCTTCTTCCGGAAAGAAATACACTATTTAGGTCATATCATTTTCGGTGAAGGAATCTCTGTGGACCCAGAAAAGGCAAAGGCCATTATGGAATGGCCAGTGCTGAAAAATGCCCATGAGGTAAGAAGATCCATGGGGCTAGCAGGGTATTATCAGATATTTGTGGAGGGATTCTCTAAAATGGTGAAACCCATCACCACTTTGCAACGCAAGGGGGTTAGGTATGACTCGACAAAAGAATGTAATAGTGCATTTATTGAGCTTAAGAGATTACTAACTAGTACGCCAATTTTGCGAGTGCCAGATATGGAAAAGGACTTCACGGTCTATACAGATGCCTTGAAGCAAGGGTTGGGGGCCGTGATAATGCATCATGGAGGTGTGATAGCTTATGTGTCAAGGAATATGAAGAAACACGAGGAAATTTATGCTACTCATGATTTAGAGTTGGCAGCTGTAATGCTAGCTCTGAAACTTTGGAGGCACTATCTTGTGGGGCAAAAGTTTGAGCTCAAAACGGACCATCAAAATTTAAAACATCTCTTCACTCAAAGGGATCTGAATTCTAGGAAAAGGCGATGGAGTGAGTTTATGAGTGAGTATGATTTTGGTATTTCATACATCAAGGGAAAGGAAAATGTGGTCGCAGATTCCTTGAATAGGAGACCACATGTCTTCTCCTTGGTACCCTTAAAGATCAATCTAAGGGAACGTGTGTTGACGCAACTCCGAGGAGATAGTTGGTATTTAAAGGTTACTTCAAACCTCCAGAGTGGGAGGCAATTAGATCCAAAGTATGAAGGATATAGTTTGGAAGCAGATAGACTGTTGAGATATCGAGGAAGGATGTACGTCCCTGAAGGTAGGTATATTCGAAGCATCATACTGAAGGAAGCCCATAGAGCACTTTATTGTGCGCATTCGGGTGTGAAGAAGATGTACGCAGACATGAGGAAGCTCTTCTTCTAGGTAGGCATGAAGCACGATGTAGTCCATTTCATCACCAAGTGCCTAGAGTGTCAACAAGTGAAATCCGACCACCACCACCCGACAGGCCTCCTACAACCACATGATGTTCCTATGTCCAAATGGGAAGTCATTTCTATGGATTTTGTTGTGGGGTTTCCGCTCACATCTCATAGACACAATTCCATTCTTGTGATAGTTGATAAGTTAACCAAGAGTTCTCATTTTATTCCAGTTAGAGACACTTACGATGTCACTGATGTGGCACACGTTTTTGTAAGTGAGGTCATCTGTTTTCATGGGATACCTAAGAAGATCATTTCAGATAGGGACTCTAGATTCACTTCTAGGTTTTGGACAAGTTTGCAGTCAGCGTAGGGGACTCAATTGAACTTAAGCACAACTTATCATCCTGAAATAGATGGGAAAACTGAGAGAGTAAATCAAGTCATGGAAGACATTCTTGGGATGTATGTCATGGATAATCAAACCCATTGGGAGAAGTACCTACCTTTGGTAGAGTTCGCATACAATAACAATTTTCATAGCTCCATCGGAATGCCACCCTACGAAGCTCTGTATGGAAGGCCATGCAGAATGTTGTTGAGTTGGGATATATTAGAATACCGAGTAACAGTTGGGCCAGAATTGATTCAAGATATGGAGGAACAGGTGATTCATATTAGGCAGAGACTAAAGGAAGCACAAGATAGACAAAAAATTTATGCGGATGCACACAGGACTGATCGAAGTTATAAAGTGGGAGATCAGGTTTTCATTCGTATCAAGACTAATAAGAGTACAATTCAGTTCGGGAAGGGGACAAAGTTGTCACCTCGATTTATAGGACCGTTCAGAATCCAAGAGAAAATTGGACCCATTGCCTATCGTCTCGTACTGCCACCCCACTTGCATAAAACTCATAATCTTTTTCATGTATCTGTTCTACGTCATTATGTTTCTAATGAATCACATAAACTAAATTGGAAGGAATTGTAGGTATCGGACACGGGAATGCTCACGGTAGAACTGTTATGTATATTGGACCGTAGAGTCTGACAACTCAGAAACCGTCTGGTAGACCAAGTTAAGGTCTAGTGGGACAAGTATAGTCCAGGATTTGCTACTTGGTAAGATGCCGAGACATTACGAAGAGATTTTCCCTCACTTTTTTTACCACCTCGAGAATATGTTTCTCAAAGGTTGGGTGTATGTAAGACCACCTTTTGACTTAGACAACTAGGATTACCTGAGGCCTAAACACCTTTATTTTCTATTCACAGTGAAACTATTAAATGATACACTTGAACTTTTAAGATGTATGAATCTTTATGGATGTTTAAATGTATTTAAATAATGATGGATATGATGCGATATATTGTGAGAATGTAAATTTTATGAATGTTTAAATGTTATTGATGATGATGTATATGATGCGATATATTGTGAGAATGTAAATTTTATGAATGTTTAAATGTTATTGATGATGTTGGATATGATGCGATATACTATGTGAATGTAAATTCTATGAATGTTTAATTGTTATTGATGATGATAGATATGATGCGATATATTGTGTGAATGAGAATCCTATGAAGGTTTAAATTCTATTTGAATGATGTTGGATATGATGCAATCTGTTATGTAAATGATAATTCCATGAATGGGTAATGTTAATTGAATTATGGGATATTATGAGATCTATTTTTAACTTGAAAACTTTGATGTTAAAGTTTTTGGTATGGGGATACCGAATTGAGATTTTAGTTGTATGCAATTACATGATAATAATGCATAGATGTGTATGAGTTTGTGTTACAGACTAATATGCACGTCATTGGGCTATGGAATAGCCAAGGGATAATGATAATGAAAGTGGATGTCGTGACCACTGACCGAGAAACAATATGGTATGAATCTTTGTATGTGAAATTATATTGGTTTGGATGCATTGCTATGATATGTGGACCAATGTAGGATTTCAGGTGGCGAGACTGCCCAAAACTGAATAAATGATGACAAAACTCCCAGTAACATGGTGCCACTATACATTCCATTGTAGGGTGTGGACCCTAGTCATGATTAGGAGGGGTGGAGGCATTTCCCACCGTGTATCCTCTGAAACCTGGAGTCATCGGAGGACGGTGTTAGCTCACGCTTCCCTAGACATGTGATGATGACTGTCAGTTGCCTGCTGGGGAAGCTTGGTCAAGATAGTGACACTTCCGCTTACGGGTTCTATTTGGAGTTAGGTCAGTATAGATGACACTCCAAGATAGTCCAACAGAGGAAGGACAGGAATGGAAGATGGAAGTAATTTAGGGAGGAACGATGAGTAGAAAGAGTGGAGAGTGTATGGAGATTTGTCTTATGGCAGAAATTATTTTTTTTCCTTCTGAAAAGAAAATGGGTATATATGAATATTCATAATTATGTAACTAAACTACAATTGTCTAAATAACATTGTTGAGCTAGATAATTGTAATTAAAGGATTTCACAAACATTTGATTGGTTTATTGTCTTTTATAAAATGAATAGTCTCGTTGAATGGATTGGATGCATATGGAAATTACTATAGAGATGATAGTTATTGTTATTAGTACATGCACGAGACTTGTATGTACTAGCTACACATGCATTTCTTGCACATGTACACTAGTATGTATGAGTTTTCTTGGCTTACATACTAATAATGTCGGTTATTTGTTATGAATGTGTGAACCAAGTGTCTTTTCCCTTGTATCATAAAAATACTTTAACTTCAAGACAAAGTTTCCTGAAGGGTGGGTGTATGTAACAACCCTAGTTAAATAACTAATTGTCAAAGTTAAATAATTGTTTAAGGTTTATTAAGTTTAATTAATTGTCCTAATGTATATTAATTAATTAATTATTATTTATTAATAATATTATTTATTTATTTTTTAATGTATATTAATTAATTGATTAATTAATTAATTAACTCATTAAATATTTGGGTAACGAATTTAAGTTTAATAAATTTTATTTTATTAAAAGAAAACTTAAACGCATTGAATGGAGGGATATGGTGGTTGGCATTGAATGGATAGGTTGTGAATGGACGGGGGGATATGAGGGGGAAAAGACATTCGAGAGGGGGACTGGGGATTTTTAGTTGGAGGGAGAATTTTTGGACGGGAGGAGATAGTATTGGAGCATTTTCCAGGGGAAGGGATGGGAGAACTGTAATTCTATTTTTTGTTTTGAGGAATTGGTGGGACTGTCACAGGGGAGCATCGGTTGCTGGGAGTTTTGGGCTCGAGGGCCAAGAATCCTTACGGAATCCTGGAGCTAGGGATCCAGATAGGCTCTATTCCTAGCTGATAGGGAGGAAAGATTCAATTTTGGGCAGAGTTTGGTAGTTTCAGCTTCAGCTCGAACAACAAAGTTGGGAAACAAATCACTTGACAGGTATTTTGTTCGTTATTATGGCATGTTCATTATCATATGTTGATTCAATATGTTATTTATACAATGTACATTATTCAATATATCATTTATATCATGCTGCCCATTTGGAACTTTGCTGAGCCATAAACTGTAAACTTTTATTTTCTAATGTTATTTTTCTGAATATAGAACCGTAAAAGAAGTTATAAATATCAATGTTATGTAAAAATTAATTAATTCAAGGTTCTATTAGCTAGGACACTATAGTTGATGATGGTATATATCTGATAGAGATAATGACAGAGACAATGACAGTTTGGATGATCATCAATCATAGGTTGATATGAAAGTGGTAGTTATAGGTTGATGTGACAGTGGCAGGTTGATTGATGCAACAATGATAGTGGCAGGTTTATGTATCAATGATAGTTGTAGTTACAAGTTGATGTGAAAGTGACAATGACAGTGACAGGTTGGTTGATGCGATAGTGAAAAAGATAGGTTTGTTTATGTGACAATGTCAGTGACATGTTGGTTGATGTATTGATGACATTGGCAGTGATAGTATCAATGGTAGTGACAGTGAGTCTACACTTATATTTTAGGGTAGTATTATGGGACGAGGAAAGGGGGTTGTATCCTCCATCCGGTTGGTGCTGGAGAACTCAAGGATTTGGTGCTTCCTTCAAGTTTAGAGGGTCGTATTCTCCTTTCAATTGGTGTCGGAGAACTCAAGGAGTTGGTGCTTCCTTTAGGTTTGTTCCTGTAAATCAGGGGGTTGGTGACTCCTTCTAGTTGGTGCTGAAGAATTTTGAATTTGGTGCTTCGTATGAATGTATTATTGATATATATATAATAAAGCATTCCATGGTTTTCTCCCATTTGGGTTTCCACGTAAATTCTGGTGTACTATGTATTTGATGTGATATTGTTGATTTATATTTCTCATGATATATTGGATGCAATAATAAATGATATACCATTGATAAAGTTGAAGTTTGAATATTTTGATTGAAAGTGGTAAAATGTGCTTATGCTGAGTCAACCCCCACTCTCTGTATTCTAACATATACAATGGTTGTAGGGTGGTCAATGCCTATGTAGCATGAACCATTTTAATTATTGACACCCCGAGTGTAACCGAGTATCTCGATTTGGTTACTCTACTTTGGCTCGAACCTAAGTCTTGAACTCATTACAAGATATGGAAATCATTTTTTCTGAGAAAATAAATTCCACCATTAGTTACATGGTTCATTTACCAGATAAATAAGATTATCTTTTATTTACTTAAGTAAATATCTTGCATGGGTCTTAAAGTTGGCACTGAAGACGTCCATACTTTTAGTTGTTTAACCTACTAGTTTGGCATATTCAAATGAGAACATTGTCTTAATATTGATGCTCAAAACTTTATCTCTATAAACATTTTATTTAATTCCAACAATCGTTTGTAATGTTATAGATTTATTTGACTCTAGGGAGTCTTTATTATAGTGACTTCCGCTCTCACATCGTTACTGTTTATTGAAGAGTCACACCCTTGTCTATTAGGGTCAATGAGGCATCATTTTGATTTATATAAATACATGGTTTTTATCATATGGTTAAGTTGACATTGTATGGCTTCCATACACCTTAACCAGGTTGTATTTTTATACTATTTTCCACTCTAGTTATATATATATGTTGTATTTTGTAACAACCCTCCTAGTTAAGGACAACTACTTTGTCAACCGGTGCAAAACTTTTTTTTTGTTTGTTAAAGTGTGTGCGCGCGTGTAGAAGAAACAACCCCCTCGACTCTACGTCACCACTCAAACCAACAGGACGCTAGTAAGACGAACACAATCAAGACGACCCGACATACCATAGTGACAACAAGAACAAACGCCCCTGGACATAAGGCGTGCAACTAGCAGCTGTAAGCAGAAATAGACACCAGGGGTTAGGCACAGTAATGACACAGAATGAAGGAATCCAACAGTAGAGTCGCAGGAGTGGAACTGTGCCTTTAAACAACTCGAGACTACTGATACGACTCAGAGTGTGTCGCAAGAGTGGAACTGTGCCTTTAAACAGCCCGAGACTCTTGATACGGCACTGGATTCCTACCACCGGATTTACACGCATACATAAATACTAAGCTACAAGAGGTGTCTATATCCCGCCCGACACGAACATACTACGCAATACAATACCACTAGGTACTACAAAATCAGGGACAATCATGACCTCTACAGGAGACGCAAGTCAGGAGGACTCAATCGACCAACCACTATTGAGACCCGAAGACATCAATCAAGACCAATTGTCCATTACTTATCATTAACCGACCAGACTTTATCCTAAGGTACAACCAATAATTTCGACCCCCATATGTTGTTATAAGGTCAATAGGCACTAGCTCAGGGACAAGCAAGAAGCGCAAGCGCATTGCATTTTTCTGTTATTTGCCATAATTGCGCAATGATATCATACCATAATGGTAATCCCTCCAACATTTACAACCTCCATATTATCTTGCCTTTCCTGCCAATTATCACCATAGTGTAGTAACCTTATAATTAAATAGCCATGCAAATTAAACATTGTCGTTAGTATTTCCATTTAAACAATATGGACATCGCAATTCGACATCATCATAAACATTTCAAATTAAGCCAATAATAACATTGCGATCTAACATCGTCACGAACATTCATTTAACAAATATTAGCATTGCCACTTAAGCATCCTCATTAACATTGCAATTATACAATTACCCAACATTGCATTTCGACCAACATTAACATTCAATTAATAATATTACTATTGCAATTAAACAATTATTTATCATTGCAATTCTGCCAAACTTAACTTTCAATTAATAATATTACTATTACATTTAAACTATTACTTATCATTGCAATTCTACCAATATTAACATTCAATTAATCATATTACTATTGCATTTAAACTATTACTTATCATTGCAATTCTTCCAACATTAACCATTCAAATAAAAGATATTAATATTTCAATTAAACAAGTAGTACCAAGGCCATTAAACGAAAGTGAATATGGTAGTTAAACTAATATTCCCGTTGCTAGTTAACGATTAATCCCATACCTTACAATAACCTCACCACCATTGTTATATATGATCCTTCCTAAAATTAATAACCAACCCTTATGGATTTATATATAACTATACTCCAAGGACCAGATAATATACTTTTAACAATAATTACATAGTCCTCATTTCTAAGTAATACTAATCATGATTTGTTGTTGTTAATAAGAGTACTTCCATGCCCTATTATCATAATCATTAAAACTTTAACAATTCCTAACATAAGGGGAGGTCAAACAGGGTTCTATAATATGCAACCATTAAGGGCCTATAGTAAGAAAAATCATGCACAATGTCTGTCCACCACCTAACAAAAAGATAAAGGTTAAAGTGAAGGATTTATTATATAAATGACAGGAGAAAGGACAATACTAATAAAGGATCTAAAATAACCTTACGATGCAAAAACCTTACACTAACCCTTCATCATAGTAACCTTGGGATTTAATCATCACCCTACACCTTAGCATTAAAATTTGAATATTACCTTACTTTATCATTTCCATTAGGTAATACGGCCATTGGATTTCATCATTACCATAACATTGTATTACCAATCAACAATGCACTACGTTGATATTCCCATAAAGCCATAATGACACTGAAATGGAGCGATCTGACCACTAAGCCAAATAAATAAAATAAAATGAAAACTACATGGCCAGGAAGGGAAAAACGAAGACCAACTCGTAGATCTCGGGCACACCACTGACCACCAGCTGGGAGGATGAAATTTGGTTCCACATCGTCATGCGCAGGCGATTTAAGGCGCGGACTGACAGAGGCGATCTGGCATTGGGAGACCCCCGGATCAAATCGCCCACCAAGAGCAGAGATGATGGAGACGTAGGCTAGGATTTAGACAGGGGAAAACGTGGCGGTGGGTGCAGGAGACGTTGACTGTCCAGGAGCACCGCCCAAGAAAATTTATTTAGAGCCAGCAGTGCTACACACAGCTGAGTACAGACTTCCAAACACGTCAACCCCTTTTTTTCTTAACCTAAAGACATTTCATTTAATTTTTTCACAAGGCACAAAGACAACACCTTACATCTGACATGTGATCGCTGATAACTAATAACCTAAACACCAGCGATAATAGCAACCCATTTACACAACCGACGCCTTGCCGTTCCAGCCGTAGCATAAACATTAACGCTCCACTACGTTGTTATTACCATAGACTTTAATAGTAACATTAACCTCGCAATCTCCGATTACTAATGTGTATCACTGATTGTATTATCATTTCCGAAAAACACACCAGACCATTAATTTAATAAAATTATTTTACTATTTCCAATTTATACACCATGCTTTAATTAAAATGCAAATCCCTTAATGAAAAGTTCAACACTGTGCATCAGCAAAAACGCAGCGATTAAATTCTAATCCCAATGCTGACAACACGGTAAGGGCAGTCTGACGGGAAGGAAGTTCGTGGTTACCGAGATTTCGAAATACTACCGCTCCAGTCACTCTGGCATCCGAATTTTCTAATTTAAAAACTTCAATGGTGGCTGATCCTTCACGGATTTCATAATCTAAAACCACAGAACTCAATTCTATAGCTCCACGCCTTCTGGTGTTCAGGTAAATATGACTATTAACTACAGAGCGTGACCGCCTAATCTTACATCCGGGAAGGTGACAGGATATCTTCGATTCAGTGGGAGAGTTTTCTATTTTTACCTTTCACTAAATGAAGGATGAGGTTCTGGCATACACCACTGTGAGAGAAGGCGAATGGGACAAGGGTCGGCTAGGGCGACAAAACGTAATTTCATACAACGTGAGAAGTAATCGAGCGGGGGACTCAAGTACTTTAGCGCGTAGTCCTTTATGGAAGAAAGAACTGGCAAATTCTATTGGATTAATAACTTCAGGGTATCGCATTATCTCACTGGAAGTAACAAGGCGAGATTTGTATGCGCACACATAATGGCGAGTGATGCAATTTAGCCATTCCCCATTTAATTGCATTCCATTGTTTATTAGGAATTATATGTCTGCCGTAGATCGAAAGGGCTGGAAACTCCGTAGTGGAGTTCGATGCGGGCTGGGATATTCACATTGTACATGATAGTGAATGAAAAGTAGAAGAGCATGGAACTAAGCATTTTAAAAAAGAGAAGCCATACATAGAAACTATCACAGGTAAGGGAAGGCAGAAGCACTAAAAGAAAACGGTGGTCAATAAGCTCGGTTTGGAGGGAGAAGGGGGTTGACAAAGGCAAATTTCGACTGTACACCCAACACTGATGTGAAGGTCAGCCTTAGCCAAATCAAGAGTTGGCCTCCTACAGGTGAAATGATGGCCAAGGCCTATTCACTATCGTTTGCGATTGTAATAAGGGTTTCAAATCGTGGCTGAAAGACAAGGAGGAAGCGCTGCTGAAACAAAACTCAGATATTGCCAAACAAAATATAGCCGCTGCCATTCTGCGCTGGTTCGTCAACGGAAACGACTATGGTCCAACAAAATAAAATAAACGCATCCCAACAACGTGCAGGCAGACTCAGGTTTTACCGCCAGACATTACTTAGTGTAAAACGCCATTCTGGGGCAGGGAGGAAGGGTGGACTACCAGGCGGGGAGGTTACTCAAGTTTGACACACCAGTTCTGAAGCAGAGTTACTTACCTAAGACCTTGCCGGATTAAGTAAATAAGAAAATATCTAGACCCAGTTTGCCGGAACAAATTCGATGAAACTTCAGAACAGAGCCAACGCAGAAAAATAAAGGTTGAATCTAGAAGATAGGAAACCATGGGCGCAGAAAGCTGCTCAGAATCGAAACAAGTAAGCAGGCAGACCTTAATAACAGAGTTAAATTTCAGGATGCCAACAATAAAAGTTACACATTCCAGAACAACAATAATGAGTAAACTACACAATCCAGAACCCTAATAAAATTTAAGCAGTCCATTTTTGAACTTCACCTCGCCATTACCATGCATTCTAACTACAAATTTAAGGATCATACCTTTGCCTCAACGCCGTCCTTGAGAGTTGTCCACGCGCCGTGCCGCTCCTGCTCCGTGCCGACCATAGAGGACTCACCGGTACCTCCCAGCCAAACGCTAGGGGTACTCTCCTTCCCCCTTAGCCCCCCGAACTGCAAAGGGGCCACACACAATTAGAGAGTAACTAGCTTCTCAGCTCGCCTCCAAGGCTAAGCTACCACTCAAGTCTGTTGAGAATCCCTAACTCCTACAAGAAAATCAGTCCAGTCTCCCTCTAGCAGCATAACCATACCAATTTTGACAAGTCCCCTTTCTTTCCCCCTCTCCCTTTCTTTTATCCAATCTCAAACCCTAATTCCTCTTTTTCTTAGGTTTTCCCCCCTTTTCCCTTTTGATTTTCTTATTTTCTTTTTAATTTATTTTGTTTATATTATTTCATTTTATTTTTCTTTTCA